>JAOVVA010000004.1:23465235-23479148 GCA_028565275.1 Leiocassis micropogon | reverse complement strand
ATATTGTGTATGTGTGTCTGTACAGTATACAGTATATATACACACAGCCGTACCTCAGCATAAGAATATAATCCGTTCCAGAGGTGGGTTGTTAAGGTGAAAATTTGTATTGTGAAACACATTTTCCTCCATAGGAGATAATGTAAATGCAGATAATCCGCTCCAGCCACACAAAAATATTACCAATATTACAGATTTCCAAAACAATCAGAACATTTAGAAAAGACATGTAAATTAAGTATAATATGAAATAAATGGACATTAAACCTTTTTTTCCCGTAAGAAGTAATGTAAACGCAGATAATCTGTTCCAGCCAACCGAAAAATATTACCGATATTACCGATTTTCAACACTATAATCATATTTCTGAACAACAATCCATCATGTCAATGAGATAAAATATGAAATAAATAGACATTAAACCTCCCTTAACCTTCCCTTATGATTCCTCTTGGCACCGGCTGCTTCAAAAACCAAAGCGAAAGTGGTTCTGTTTTCTTCTTGCTACCGTTCTTGATCACATTCTAGGGACCCATGATGCTGTGTCTTCACTAAATCATGTACAAAATGCTAAAAACCCACAATAAAAAAAGCATGCTATAAATGCGTCCCACACCGAAGCAAAATTCGTTAGCAAATAATTAAAGATGTTTCGATAGATGTTCGATTAGCTAGCTGACTTTGCTCAGTTTGGGTTTAGTTGCTCACGATTCTGAGAGTAATGAATGTGTCTCTGGAGTTCATTTTGGGTAGAATCTATACAATTACAGTAATTGTGACTTTAATAGTACTGTTAATTTTTGTTTTTATGAGAATAATTAACAATAGTTCTTCATGTTCCCAGAAGATCCTGGAAGATGTCTGTGCCGTCAGGGAATAAAAAAAAACTCCATAGATGTGATAACCTGGTCATTCAGTACATTCGGGTCATCAGCTGACTTCACTTTTTGGCCACATAATGTTGCTGAGCGACTGAAGCAACACCAGATCATAGCACTGCCTCCAGAGGCTTGTACAGTGGACACTATGCATGATGGGAGCATCGCTTCACGTGCTTTCCTTCTTACCCTGACACGCCCATCACTCTGGAAAAGGCTCAATGGAATGGCTCTGGAATGATGTTTTTCCAACCACATTTCTTCTACAAGTTGACGGTTGAGAACCATCCTTCCAGGTTTTAATTAAGCAATATCACACGAGAGGAAGTGCTCAGAACAACAACACAAAGTAGTCGTAAACTCTTACCGCAGGGCCTTTGATTCGGAGTTACATTTGGGATTCAGCCTCGTGTTAGAAGCTAGTTAGCGTTGTAGCTCAACTTAGGCATAAATAAAACAACATGGAGGCAATTTGGATTGACTTAGAACTGATTATTATTTAGTAGACAACGTGTCGTTTAAAACCACATAACATTATCAGATGTGTTTTCTTGCTAAATAACTGTTTGTTTTTTTTACGCGGTCAGATCTAATAGTTGTATAATAACGCATGGGACAGTTCCCATGACCCAGTTTTAACCCCGTAATTCTAATGTTTTAATGCTGGACAATATCACTTCAGTTTACTCTGACCTGCAATTGTTCAGTGTTCCAGTGTTTCAGAGAGTTTGGACAGTTGAACATCCAGTGCCCCCACCCACACGTCTCTCTCTCAAAGTTGGATAACTTCAGTTTTGCATAATTATGGAAAAATATAGTGCTTAGAACTTTTTATGACCAAAGTAGCTTTCTCTCATGGCTAATTGCTATGGACACTCTTCCCCAGCACATGTCACATAAAGTTAGCTCATAAGCTGTGGTTGGAAAACATTGGGACCACCATGGACTACTTGGCATGTCTATTTACAAGATGAGGTTATAAAAGCTGATGGTTAATGTGCTCGCTAATGTTCTCATGACGTTGCACATCTTGTTTTTAGGTGTCCTAGTTCTCTTGAGGTTCTACCATGGATATGATGCAATCTGATTGTGCACCTTGAGTCCCAATGGTAACTTAACAATTCAGTATACCATTAACATACCTAAAACAATTTAGGACTTTAGTTGTCCTTGTTTAAATAGCCATAGTCGTTCCCGAAGATGAATCAGACTGTTTTGATCTTATAGGAAATTTGGCTGGTCTCCATTCACCACATCCATCCATCACATGACCAGAACTGGCAACAAAACAGCATGTCTCATTATTATCATTGTCTTTCTTATTAGTGGCATCTCTGACTCATTATTGTTTGGGTCTCTGACTGATGATCTTTGGTGGACATAGTCGTGGTTGTGTAATTTTTGATATGCTCAAAGTTTGGATTTTTTTTTTTTTAGGCAAACCTTGACAGATCCGTCATTTTTCCATACCACTTATCTGGTGTAGGTTCATGGAGGTCTGAAGCCTATTGCAGGACACTCAAGGTAGAAGGTGGAGTGTTCTGAACCCATCATAAGGCACAAGAACACACACAATCAATTCGAAAATGCTAGTCACCCCTAAACGATATGTTTTTGCACTGGTATGGGGGAAACCAGAGTACCTGGAGGAAGCCCACCAAGCATGGGGAGAACTTGTACCCTCCATGCACATAGAACAGAGGTGAGATTCAAACCCCTAACTCCGGAGGTCACTGCATTTTAAACCCCTGAATTTGAATTCCTTTAAGGTAATTATGTGTCTGTTGATGGTAAGTGATGGTTAGCCAGAACTAATTTAATGTTTTCATAGCAACAGGGTTACTTAATACTTCTGTAATAATGACATTTTTGATTATTTTTGTAAATGTTTACTCACTCTCGTTTATTGCCTATACCGCTTTATCCTGTATAGAAGGTCATGGGGGTCCTGGAGCCTATTCCAGCAGACTTAGGGCATGAGGCACCAATGCGTCACAGGACACACACACACACACACACACTCACGCAAATTTGGGAACAGCAATTAGTTTAATCTGCATGTCTTTGGACTGTGGGAGGAAACCGGAGTACCCGGAGGAAACCCACCATGCACAGTGTGTACACAGATCCCGAGGCGGGAATCGAACCCTGCCGGTGCAAGGCGATAGTGTTAACCATTAAGCCACCGTGATGCCTATTATAAATGTTATGACACAAAATTTCAATTAAATCCATTCCAGTTTCAGTTTGTACATTACAGTATATGTTACTGATCAATGGAGGTCAGACAACAGTCGTGACCATGTTTGTGTATTAATGTCCCAATCTATTACAGCTTCTTTACCTTCCTACTTTACTTTTCATTCGAAGTGGCCAAAAAAGGTATTCAGGTGCTGGCACAGGTGCAGTATGTTCCAGCTTTGAAACACGGTGCCCCCTAGTGGACAGAGCTTTTAATCATCCAGATGTAAAAACGGCACCCAGGAAAGAATGTGAACTATGCTGCTTGCACAGATGCCACGTCCCCCACATGTAGGCATGGACAATGCGTCGAGTATACAGTAACCCTTAGTGTAGAATGCTGACTTCTTTAAGCCGGCGAGGTCTACCTGGGTCACTGCAGGACTGCACGTCTAAGCAGAGATGAAATGAATCTCACCTTCCTGCTGCTTCATCACAATATGGCTGCGAGGTCAAGATGACTACACATACACTGCTTCTTCTTCCTCCTGAGCGGGCATTTCGATATAATAGGTAGATTTATCATAATATTTGATCTTTTTTTTTTTTTTTTTGTAATCATTAAAATGATTCCAACAAAAAAGGCTAAAAAACATTCTGTTAGGAGAAACAAAGCTATAAGAGATGCATACTGTATATTAACCAGAATTTTTTTAAAAGGCATGATTATTTATTTATCACTTTAACTTAAAACACTTAATCATTTTGCTTTGAAAACTTATTTTAAATGTTAGCTAAAGCAGATAGATATCAATCACGCTGTAGTAAAAATCCCTTTACGGTTTGTAGTCTGTGGTTATGGCGTGTGGTATCTTCATTCTGGTTCATTACATTGCTGTCAGGGGAACGTGTCTGTAATAATGGAGCTGATCGATATCCATCTTTTCTTTTACTGTAAGCGTGCTAAAGTATTTATGCATTAATTGACTGCCTCGTGCCAAATAAAACCTAGATGACTAAATTGCGGATTGGAGGTCAGCACGTCTTGAAGTGTAATAAATAGCCTTTTTAAAATCAGATGCTGGAATGCTTCCACAGGCGAGCTGCTATCACCTCTGAGGAACGTATTGGTCAAATAAATGTGCTTACTTCATGGCTACTTAAATATGTAATAGCTTTTTGCTGAGAGCACGCATTAGAGAGTGTATGGACAGGAGCGTGTGTGTGTGTGTGTGTGCACAGGATGAGATGATCAGCTGTTATACAGACACATGTCAAACAATAGGAAAAGACAGGCCAGCTTTAGAGGAAAATGTCCCTGCAATTCAATACAAAGTTCTTATACTATATTATTATATACTATTAAGTCACGTTTTATCTTCTTATGAAACAGTTCCATCTGTATTGGTGCGGTCTCATTCCAGGATCAGAGTGTCCCCATGAACAGGACACAGTGTCTTACTCAGTGGACTGATGAGAATGAAAATGATAAATGACATGCTGTGGCCTTCAGAATCACCAGGTCACCAATCATATTAAACAGCCATGAGGGGTCTTACATGTCCACTTCCACATCATGTCCCTTTCCTCTTCCACATCATGTCCCTCTGTCCATCCACATCATGTCGCTCTCCCCTTCAACATCATGTCCCTCTCCTCTTCCACATTATCTCTTTTTCCCCTTCCACATCATGTCCCTCTCTCTGTCCGCATCATGTCCCTCTCCCCTTCCACATCATGTCCCTTTCCTCTCCCACATTATGTCCCTCTCTCCATCCACATCATGTCCCTCTCTCATCCACATCATGTCCCTCTCTCCTTCCACATTTTGTCCATTTCCTCTTCCACATCATGTTCCGCTCCCCTTCTACATAATGTCCCTGTTCTTTTGTTCTTTTACATCATGTCCCTCTCCTCTTCTGCATCATGTCCCTTTCTTCTTCCACATCATGCCCCTCTACCCTTCTATACCATCTCTCTATTCCATTCCTCGCCATAAAACTATTTAATGTTTCCCAAAATGTCCCTCTGCCCTTTAACACAAGGTCCTTTTCTTCTTCCACATAATTTCATTCCACATCATGTCTCTCTTGAAATGCACATCATGTCCCTCTCCCCTTCTACATCATGTCCCTCTCCCCTTCCTCATCTTGTCCCTCTCCTTGTGCATTATGTCCCTCTCTCCTTCCGCATTTTGTCCCTCTCCCCTACCTCACCATGTCCCTGTCCTCGTCCACAATATGTCCCTTTGCCCTTCTACATCCTGTCCCAGTTCCATCCACACCATAAAACTAATTAATGTTTCCCAACATGTTCCCCTGCCCTTTTTTTCACCAGGTTATTTTCTCCTTTTACATAATGTTCCTCTTTCGCCTTACACTTCATGAACCTCTCCCCTTCCTCATCATGCCCCAAAAGATAAATAATAATAAATAAGATCTACTTGTAGAAAATCTACTGTTCAGGATGTCTTTATAAAAAAACATATCAGGCTGTCAAAACAAAGAAGGTGAATATACTGTAGTTTTGTGCCACGCTGTGTAGAGATTTCAACATAGAATAAATATAATGTAACTTTAAATTGCATTTTTAACTGGTATCCAGTGAGGAGAGGCCAGGAGCTTGCGATGGGGCAGATTTGACTGACGTGATGCAGATTACTATAATCAATACGGGTGATCATGGAAATACAATCAAAACCTGTTTAAATCAATCTGTTTCTATCTTGGCAGCTTAATTGAAAGTAATTACAGATGGTTTGCCAGGAATTTTTTTTTTTTTTCATTGAGCATTCCTCATGAAAATGATATAAAATATAAAATAAGAAATCTGATTATCAATTCTGTAATACAAGCACTTCTCGTTCCTGATGATTATCCCCACTGTGCCATGCTTGAAACACTTGGGAGGTACAGCTGAGCTGGCCAGTAGGAAGGGAAAGATGTTGAACAAGCGCCTTCCTCGCCCTGCGGTCTGTAAAAACGGGGCAACAGGACAGCGTGTCTGACCGCCCCAAACTAAACACTGTGGTCCACCACTACTTATGAGAGAGTTCAGAAATCTCGAGAAACATTCAGTCTAAATAAAGTGCTTCTGAAACGTAAGGATGTAAGCAAAGGGTGGGTGAGATGTTCACACATCGATACTGCTGAAAGGAGTTTTACGCGACTCTTGGAACATATTCCAAAAAACTTTTTTTTTTTTTTTCCATGTAAGAAGAAACAAGATTTGCCAGAGGTTATATTAAAACAGGCCATCTTTGTGTTTTTCTTTTTAATTACATGATTGCACTGAACCTGTAGAATATTCACTTAATATGAAACAGAGTTATATTTGGACAGAAACGTTGTAACTTATGGCCAGTTTCCCTCAACAAACGCCATGAATTTCCTCCTTTGGATGACGTGATTTAAAGTGGCTTGTGCAGCTGAGGTATTAACTGCAAGCGACTGAGGTGAGACCACACGGGCAGCCCCTTTGGTCTGCCCTGCACGGGCCATATTTTTAGGAACGCTCCACTGTAGAGCTGTCAGATGTAAGATTTACGTCCTCTTAATAAAGCATACGCAGTAGGAATACCACCTACGTAGAAAACCGTTTTCAAGCGTGTTTTATAATTAGGAATCAATTACAGAAAAAGGAAGAGCGCTCAGACTAGATTTAGGATATCAGCTTAACCCTTAACTCCTTGTGTGTGTGTGTGTGTGTGTGTATTTACAGTCTTGTTGTTCTGTGCTTGCTTGTATCCATGAGTTTTGTTTCTGTTTTCAATCCGAAATACATCTAAAAAGTACGTCTCAAGCTTCTTTCCTGCTTAAGGTTAGCATACGACAAGCTTTAGCCTATCTGTTTCCTCCCTGGACCGCATCCCATTTCCGTCTGGCTGCGCAAAAATAGCCAGGCCCTCTGCACCCTTCCATGTTGTTTCTTCCTCTTTGCACACTATGACATTGATCAAGCCTGTTCCTGGACTTCCTATCTCTTCCTGTGGCTGAGAAAACTCTAGAAAAGAATATCAAGATGTTTTTTTTTTGTCCTTACTTGATTTTCACTCACCGCTTCCTATTTACCAGTGGCGTTGAAATATTTGATTTTATTTAACATGCTGGTTTTAGTTGATCGGTTCTAAAACAATTGAGTTTTTGTCACATGCATATTGTTTAATTGGTACTATTACTACTAGCAAGAGAAAAAGATTCACATTTGCAAAGCAATATATACACCGATCAGCCATAGAATTAACACCATGTGGCATTCAACACTCACTTATGGTCCAAACTGCTTCATTCTGTATACAGGGTCAAGAGAAGGTCAAGGTGCGGTACACCCTGGAATACGTGGCAATTTAGGAACATCAATTAGCCTAATCTGCATGTGTTTGCACTGTAGGAGGAAACCGGAGTACCCGGAGGAAACCCACCAGACCCGAGGCGGAAATCGAACCCGGACCCTGGTGGTGCAAGGCGCTATCAAGTGCTATACACTCCTATGCTCCCTAGCATTACTACATTAACATCAATTATGATGTATACCAGTAAACTGGTCACAGGATCATGGGCACCTAAAACTCTACCCATGCCTGCGGGGACCAAAGTCCAGCCCAACCAGTAAACAAATCACCGGGAAAATGTCAATACTGGACATGATAGAAAGGCACTGGAACACCCGGTGCACCACAGCCTGCTGCACGAGCAAGCAAAGAGCCGAAGGTCTCTGTCCTGGTCTCCAAATTCCCCAGATCCCGATCCAATCGAGCACACATGGGATGCATCACGCATAATGTCCTGGTGCTGGACTCCACAGCAAACCTCCAGAGGGCCAGAGGCCCCCGAGGGCCCCTGAGGGCCACAGCCTCACTGGTGGCACAAGAGGAACCCAAAACCACCTAAGTTACATTCCTTAATGTTAAAAGACTGACTGGTGTAAACTGGAGTAAACAAAAGGAAGAATATAATCAGTACTTCTGTAATTATCTTATATTATTCTTAATATTCTTAAATTATTATTGTTTCAATAATAATAACAGTCAGAAATGTCCCTATACTCTATTTTTTTTTTATCCACTTGTGAACATTTAGTAGTTTCTACTAACACACGAAAGCAGACATAAAATAAACATTCAAGTCAAAAGTAATAAAAAATCATTCAGGATGCACTACATTTTTGCACAGTACTGTATACATACTGTACATGTTAAGAGAAATCCAGGCAGAAAATTCTACGTATTTAGTTCAGTAGCACATATTTGATATACTGTATGTTTTTTTTTTTTTTTATTAAGAAAGTGCTGCGCCGTGCAAAAGTTTTTAAGAGAAACAGGACATGAGCCAAAATTCCTTCATCAGCTGTGCAAGCAAAGTACTTGTGAACATGTAGGGAGTGAAACCAGTAAATACCTGTAAGTATTAGCCTTCAGTTCCAGGATTCTGTGACTACAGATGAGATTTTTTGTTTTTTTTTCGCCCTCTAAGACTCTGTGCTTCTTTGCTGCCATAGCAACAACTAATAACGTGAACAGAGATGTCATGCTAACGGAGTTACAGTATATCTGTAGATGTTTGGGTTTCTCATTACAGAGAGTGAAGATAATTCTTGTCATTCGGACGGTTGACAATAATGATTGCTGAAAATGTTTAATTTCAATTATTAACGAATCCAAAGTAATTAATCATTCCTTTACAAAATGAGATAAAAATTGAAAAGTTATCCATAAGTATGAAGTGGTTTGAAAGTGAATAAATACAGCACTTTGGCAGATTATCAGATGTGGCACATGCAATTTATATGGGGGAAAAAAAAGTTGCTGTTTCAGAAGGGTTCAAATTATAGGCAAATTAGAAATAAGAAAATTAGAAATGACTGGAATTGGGGTAAGAACTGTCCGAGGCATCATTAGACCCTGGGAGAATAGTGCTGAACCGTCAACTTGGTGAAAGAAACGTCATTGGGGATAAAAAAAAAAAAAAAAACGTATGGGGATCACTTAAATGCTTGGGGAAGTTGCATCAGAAGAAAATGGACAGAGAAACCAGTGCTATGTTTAATAGAAAAAGTAAGAGCATTTCCTCATGCACACACCCACAATGTGATGAAGAGTCACAGGATTGGGACTAAACAGCTGTGTGTCCATAAGAAAACCACTTGACAAAAGCACAGGTCATGTGCTGATAGATGATGAGTCCAGACTGACCCTATTCCCTATCATGCATAGTGTCCACTGTCCAAGCCTCTGGAGACAGTGTTATGATCTGGGGTTGCTTCAGTCGCTCAGGTCTAGACTCAGCAACGTTATGGAGCAATAAAATGAAGTCAGCTGACGACCTGAATGTCCTGAACGACCAGGTTATCACATCTATGGAGTTTTTCCTCCCTGATGTCATTAGATCGTGAGACAGCGGCTCTGAAGGCACGAGTAATCATTTTCACACATGAACTGACACCACATTTTAACGGATTGGCACCGGGCAGTGTAATGGAATAATCCAGCCAATAGAATTACAGCATTTTTCTTCCATCATCACTGGAAACGTCACTGTGAGCTGTTTACTGTAACTCTTACAGTATTATTTACAGTAACAGTTACAGTAGCAGTTCTGCACATTTTCGGTGGAGGAGAAGGAGGATAATTAATGACAGGGTTGGAAGTTTGGCCTAGTTTAAAAATACTCTGCGGCCTCCAAGATCTTGTTTTATAATCAATCATCAGAATTACATTTAATTACTTCCACAAAGAAACTGAGTAGTAAAATATTACAGTAGTATAGTATAACTATTTCCTCTATTGCAAAAATTGGAGGAGGGAAGAGGGGCTTATGGGGTACATCATGTCTGTACATCCGAGATGTGTGTGAAATGTGAATGTGAGCATGTTCCACTTACTGTTTTTTTTTTTTGGCTAGTTTCAGAACTTTCATGTGGTTTTGTTAAGATGTTGATCTGCTACAAACCTCTGCATGTAGATGCTCTAGACTGGTTTCTGTTCTCGCACATAGGTGGTGGAATTAAATTGTTCCAAATGTCTGTACACTTGAGTCACTGGCAATTTTCATAGTATACGTAGTCTGTTTCTTAGATATTTGGGTTAATGCTCCTAATTTCAAACACACACACACACACACACACACACACACATGCACACACACACACAAAAATAAAAAACCAGCATTTGACTGATGGTACTTGATAACATATTAAATGGTATTTAATCTATTTAGTGACGGAAAGTTCAAAGAACTTTTGTTCTTTGTCACTCTGGATAGGAACATCTGCAAAATGCCTAAATGTAAATGAAATTTTTCGACTTGCGAACGTCCGAGCCGAACCCCGGCTAAGTTGCACGGGATCCGTTAAAAACATGTCTGCGTCAATGGAAAGCCAAGGGAAGCGAGATTACTTTTTGGGTTTTTTTTTTTTTTTTGCATTTTGTGCAAGATTTAGTGAAGACATAGCACCACGGGTCCCAAGAATGTTAGCAAGGACGGTAGCAAGAAGAAAACAAAACTTTATTTTTAAGCAGCTGTGCCAAGAGGAACCTGAAATTAAGGTTAAGTGAGGTTTAATTTAACATTTTTTTACTTCATTTATATGTCTTTTCTAAATGATTTGATTGTTTTCATATGCAGAAATATGATTCTAGTGCTGGTAATATTGGTCATCTTTTTGGGTGGCTGGAACGGATTATCTGCATTTACGTTATGTCATGTGGGAGAATGTGTTTCGCAATCTGAAGTCACACCTTAAGAACTCGCCTTCGGAACGAATTTAATTTGTATGCCGAGGTACCGCTATACTTGTTAATTTTAATGAATATCTTAAACACAGTTGAACAAAGGTAAGTCTAAAATCTCAGTTACAAGTTACAAGTACTGTCTCTCTTTCTGGTTCCGGTTAAGAGATGGGAGAGAGACAGAAACAGAGCGAGAGACTGTTAGGGAGACTGGTTGGCTGACTCTTAGTTAAAGACAATTCCAATAGGAATTGGACAGGACGATGGTCTCCAAATCCGTGTTACAGATTAAATACAGGAGGAATGATGCCCTCTATTGAGGAAATAAAAACAAGTGTTTCCTGCTAATGAATTTGATTTGATTTGAGAATGAATCAATATTTAACACTTTGTACTTATAGTATTTAAACCCTTCCTGAACATTTCAGCACGCTCGTCCTGGTTCATAATTTGAACGTGGCGTTTCTTACTTCTGATGAATGTGCTATAACCACAGGAAGTTTGAAATATGGTAATCCAGAAGTAATCCCCAAATCCCTGTGTGGGCAACACAACTGACTCTGGAGTTTTGCACCAGGCCCCACATTTTTGTGTTTTTCTTCCTTTCTGACATGGTCGGAAAAGTGGGGAGGGATAAAGCACGGCCATGCCAAGCACTGCAAGCAAACCGTGGCCTGCGTGGTTCTTCTCGAAGCCACAGGCCAGTCTGGATTAATTGGTTCCTTTCTATTTTAGGGGGGAGGAGACGTTAATAAACTACAGAATGTTTTCTGCTCCAAAACCACACACAGCACCGTTTTTGCTGAGTTCTGTCTGTATCCCGGACACATTGGCTAGCTGAGACGAAAACCATCGTCTGTATGTCATTATTCGGGCTTTATTAAAAGTCAGATTGTTTTCTTTTTTTTTTTTTTTTTTTTTGAAGCAGAACATATCGCGTTCACATGGCCGATGAGACACCTTCACCCAGGGCGGTGTGCATCGCTGTTTCCCATGTCCTCTTAATGTACAGTACATCTGTGTGTGCAGTCCAGGTTTTTCTTTTTTCTCTCTTTTCTAAAGAGGCATGCCTTTACCTCGTATCCTAATCCTTAGCAAGTAGAGCAAGCACCTCTTTCTCTCTCTCTACTCCACAGACATTTCCTTAATAAAACACAAATTCTCTCAGCGCACAAAAAAAAAAAAGAAAAAAGAAAAGCAGCCTCTTTTTCCTCCAAGCTGAGATCGGGTCTCTGATTAAGATATAACAACTCTTTATAAACGTGTATGGATTTTTTTTTTTTTCCTTTTTAAACAAATCAATATTCTTTCATCGTTCAACAAAACTGTCACCATTCACGTTTTATAATGCGTTTCAATGCAGGGGAAAAAAAACTTCTTTTCAAACACTTTCCGTGGCTCCCAAAGGGCTCGGAAATCATACAATAGACCAAGGACTTGCCATGCAGATGAAGCGTGTTTCTGCTTCAGTCGTTTAGTCGTTTAAAGGACCGCGAATAAGGATGCCACAAGAAAAAGAAAACTGCAGAAAAATTCTTTTTGTTTCCCTGAAGGGTTGAGACAGGACCCCTCGGTGGCTTTTCTCTCTCTCTCTCTCTCTCTCTCTCTCTCTTGCTGAAGTCTTTTCAAGCTGCAGAGGACAGACATGCTGATGTGCTTTATGTGGGAAGACACTGGCTGGCTAAAGGCCCTCAGACTGATAGTAAAAGGGGGGAAAAGCGCAAGCCGAACATATTGATACAGGAAATCCCTTGGCCCACCACCTCCTTAGTTTCCTCTCGAGTACCCAAAAAGGTCTGTCTGCTTGAGTTCCGACAGAAATCTCATGTCTGTCGACTTGCCAGGTTTGGAAACCTTTGGCACTGGCAGCTATGGAAAAAAAGGGTTGACGTGAGAACTGCTATTATTGGTCAATAAAATTCCTTATTCCGAATTAAAAATCTGCATCACACTCTTTCAATTATCAAGAAAAATAATTTGTAAAAAAAAAAAAAAAGCTCCTTTGGAATTCTGACTTGAAAATATCAGGTTAATAAAAATGGATAAATCCATCCATCTAGGAACATCTGAGAACACCAAGTTTGCCCCTAATGGCTTCCCATAATCGCAGCACGGTTACCTAGCTGTGTGCGATAATGGCACGTTTATAAGATAACTGGGGAAACATCACAAGTTGTGTATGCAAGGGGAACTGAATAATCAGTTTCCTCTAATCAGTTTGTCGAGCATTTCTTTATTCCAACATTGCACGTTTAAAAATTGTGATTAATCATAATTAATCACAGACTATTAGTGTAATCTGGCTAATCTGCATGTTTTTGGACTGTGGGAGGAAACCGGAGTACCCGGAGGAAACCCACCAATCACTGAGGGAGAACATGCACACTCCTCGCACAATCGAACCTGGACGCTGGAGGTGCGAGGCGCTAACAGTGCTAACCACTACGCCACCTTACCGGCAAAATTCATAAATGAATAACTTTATGAAGGACCGCTTATCATAACGATAACCAATTCTAGCTTTATGCACAAAGATTATTCAATAATTAACACTAATTAAAGGGAACGAAGCTTTCCTAAAGCGGATCCTACGGGGACACAGAGTCTTCAGGCTCAGGCGCAAAGACTCATCGATCAGCTTCCTGGAGACGATACGGGTTTGATGAGAAAGAGAAAACGTGAAAGAAACTAGCCTAAGAGCTCTACATAGATAAGCCAATACCTGTAGAAGTCAAGGTAAAGGAGTCCATTACCGCGGTGCCTATTTCATAAACGTCAGTAGACTACATACATTTTGAGGAATGGCTCTATTTGTGTTTTTTTTTTTTTCCCTCTCTCTGGCTCTCTCTCTCTCTAGCCGAATCAGTAATGTTTTCCCATTACAGAGATTTGAAACAAGTTGCTCCTGGGAGCTGCAGTGAACCTGTTGGGGTCAAAGAAGGTTTTTTTTG
Organism: Leiocassis micropogon; assembly: GCA_028565275.1. NCBI lineage: Eukaryota > Metazoa > Chordata > Actinopteri > Siluriformes > Bagridae > Leiocassis > Leiocassis micropogon. Next base: position 23,465,411 of record JAOVVA010000004.1, on the reverse strand, counting down.
TTTGTTTGTTTTTTTAAACCAGGAAAAGATAACTTTTAACAACAACAGTGACCTACTTAGGTGGTTAGAAGAGATGTACGTCTTAGAAACTTTATTTATTTATTTATTTATTTTAAATAATTCACTGAAACTGCATAAGACAGGATGTCAGTGTCACCCCCTGGGGGCAATGGGGG
>JAOVVA010000004.1:23442928-23463758 GCA_028565275.1 Leiocassis micropogon | reverse complement strand
TTTCTTTGTATTAATAAGTTAGACAGAGAGTTCTGCTGTACAGAAAGACACACAGACATGTACGTGGGCTTCAACCTATAATAATAATAATAATAATAATAATAATATCACTGATTACATTAAAGATCAGCAGATAATTTTTTCTTTAACCTTTGAACTGTTTCTACAAACTCTTTAACCATCAGCGATGCGTACTAACACTAGTTTTTTTTGTCTTGTTTGTTTTTTTAATAGAACAAGCCCCAAAGGCTTATCGTTGTGTTATTTTGGCTGACGGTTCCAAAAGAAAAATCCATTCTACGTACATAATTTGGATTTCCGGTATGGGGAGTCTATAAAGATTTGTAGAAGAAGATCATTTTCGTGGATGTCAGTGGATTTTCGGTGCACTTGTTTCTGATCAATAAAACTCCATTTTCTTTCACACAAGGCTTCCTACTCAATACACCTGCCAGAGGGCTTTAAAAAAAACAACAGAGAGGCATGGTGCATTTATTATTGGCTGGTACTTTGATTTATCCTTCCAGATACCAGCCATTGAGAACAACTTGACTTTATTTCCCATATATGCACTTTATTGACATGTAGAGGTCGATAGCTCATTCATCACACGCGGCTGTGCGAGATGCACGATTTGCCAATAAAATGAGAGAAATCCGAACTTTATCAGCAGATCAATTAGTGTTTGGGTTAAATATTAAACAGAAGATTTGACACTGTTAGCATGACTGTACGAGATAACCTTTTAGTCATCACGCAGTCATCATAGTCATTATCACTCAGTTTTTATAACGTGAGTATTTATGACGTAGCTCGGCTTTGATTAGATATATCAGTGCTAAGATTGATGTTAGTTATGACTGGGATTTAAATCGGTAATTAGTTAAAATATGCTGATGCTAACGGAGCTGTCGATATGTAGCATATGTAGGAGGACTGCTAATGCAAATGAGCATCGATATATAGGGAAACCATACATGAAATATAAATATCCTTTGGGTGCATGACAGTATGGACAGCCAAATTATACAGTATACTTCTTTAAATATAAATATTCAACAAGCACATGAAGAGGGAATAGATATCATGAATGCTAAACATGGTGGTACAGTGGCGCAGTGGTTAGCATTCCCGATTCTGGATCCCCGGTTCTCGATTCCTGTCTCAGGGTCTGTGTGCATGAGCTTTTCATGTTCTCCCCGTGCTTGGTGGGTTTCTTCACACAGTCCAAAGACAAGCAGATTAGGCTGATCTGTGTTTCCAGATTGCTCACAGTGTGTGAATGTTGACTGGAGATTCTACCATGGCCTCCACAGTCCCTAGTTGGACTACAGAGGTTACTAGATGGGTTGAGGGAGAATACTAAACATATTTTCACCCATCTATTCTTCATCTATAACACAAATCGTGAGTAGGGTCCAGGGGAGCAGAACACTTTGGACACAAGGTGGCGTACACCCTGAATAAGTGCACACCCAATCATACACCATGGGCAATTTGGAAATGCTCATCAGCCTGAATTGGAATTGGAAGAAAGTGGAATACACTAAGCTGGCGTGCTGCCACTTTATCCTGGCTTATCCTATTCCAGAGAACTCATGGCACAAGGATGGATTGCCACCCCAACGCAAGGCACAAACACTACTGACAATTTGGAAACACAATTTGATAAACCTAAAACGTGTGCATTTAGGGATAGGAAAAAGGACCTGCAAACTTCATGCACACCAAAGGTGAGATCCAAACCCTCTCTGGTCGTACAGTTCTGTACAAAAGTCTTGAGCTCCTCCTTATTTCTTCATATTGAGTGAAATTAAACTATTAAAAATCCTATTAAATAAAAGAAATGAGAAAAAATGTTTTACTGTAACAGGCTACAAAGTGCCTAAAGATTTAAAAACTGGTTGTTTACATAAGAACTTCAGCAGCGACCTCATTTCCCCTCTTGTCTGTTCCAACCACCCAGCGTTCAGCATCACCAGTATACTAATCACTGGTTCATGCCTTAAGTTGGATGTTTTTTTATGCTTGAATGAATCATAGAGTTTAACAAACATTAACATTTCTTGGAATCTGCTTGGGCCCAGGGACTGGACTGAAAAGCTTCCTCTTAGGAAGCCTGAAGAACTATTCTTCTATCTATGTCTGACTCTTTGGAAGCAAAATATGAAGAAATAAGGGGCGGTTCAATGGTTCAATACTTTTGCACAGTAATATATATATATATATAAAATGTTGATGCCTTATATAAATTTTTTTAAACATAGCAGGCTATTGTCTTTTTTAAGATTTTTAAAATTTTAAATCTCTTCTGTGGCTTGCAAATGAATAAGCAAATATTGATTAAATGAAAATATTCAAAGCCTCGCAATTACTGAACATGCTCTTCCCGTGAGATTGGAGGAGGTCAGCAGAAAGGAGCAGAAGGCATTTTGTCGCCATGATAAATGGTGCGGTCTGACAGGTCACTTCTTTTGCCCCCATTGAAAGCCACAATTTGTTCCCTGTTCGAGCCGGGAGACGAATCTCTGTAGGAGACAGATTTATCGGTGTCTCCATGAGGTAAAACACCCCAAAGTCCCTATAAAGTGCCTGGATCAGTGCGGGGATAGATTGAACCCCCATTTATATCCGAGCGATTCCTTGTAAAATATTTCACACAGCACCCCCGGATTGTGCAAGGAGCCCGAATTCCATCCAGAACGACATTTATTTTCTCACATAATGGCTTGTGAGTAGCTCCGAAAAGATTTTCTTTCCCCAGTACGGTTCATATGTCGCAGTAACACATCATCACAAGGCGTGTGTGAGATTTTCCTCCATTGTGCATGAGAAACATATGGAATGAAATAACTCGACTTTGAGTTTTTTTTTTTTTTCCCCTAGTCACCCATGTTTGGAGCAAGATTTTTTTTTTTTCTCCAATTTTTGCGTTCACAGGTGTTTTGGCCACAGAATCCACCTCAAAAAATGGCTCTAATGAATGCCAGTGGAGATTTCCTGAAAAGAAGGGACATGGGTGGTCCTCCTCAGTACAGCCCGAACTGTTTCCAACAGCCGCCATACTCAGAAAATATACAACTCTTTCCCAACCTCTCAGATCGCGTAATCCCCACCTCAGCAAGAATTTGCCATTAAACCCAATTTACATCCATACCCGCTCCCCCACCACAAAAAAAAAAAAAAAATCTTCAGCCCATACTTCCATCAATCAACATATTCACTTCGCCGCTCGAGTCTCGTTCACTTGTCACCGGAGCATGTGATTGTTTTGCCTGTAAGCCCAAACCGAAGACGTGTGCTTCATTTATACAGCTCTGCACGTCTATGAGAATGGGGCTGCTGCCAAACAGGAAGAGCGGGCCACAGAGAAGAGGAAGAAATAGACGGAGTACTCCTCGATACAATGCTGGAACGCTCAAGCCAAAACAAACACAACCCCGCAGACCTTAACGACGTGATGTCAATATCACGGCTCTTTAGAAATGTTTTCTATGAATAAGAAACAACCTTTAGATTTTCCTTCTGAGAGAGTACCAAGTCCATAAACGCACACTGCGGCAAGTGTATAAAACACATAATGGTGTGAAGGGCACTTTCGGGACACTGTTACCTATAAAGATCTTCGGTATCCTGTTAGGGCTCGTAGTGGATCTGGGGACAGGACGGTCCTGGGAACACTGGGAAAATTCATCTTGGAGTAGGATAGACCATAAGAAATAATGTAAACGCAGATAATCCGTTCCAGCCAACTCGAAAAATATTACAGATATTACTGATTTCCAACACTATAATCATATTTCTAAAAAAACAATCCATCATGTCAATGAGATAAAATATGAAATAAATACAGATGAACAACCTGAGAACCCTTGAAATGTCAAACAGACAGGAACCTGAGCTCAGGATCGAACAAAGGACCCTAGAAGTGTAACGAAACAACTGCTGCTTTGTTAAAAACTACATTATTACTATTTTCAGTTTCCAGAACCAATAATTTCCTTGTGTAGTTTTTTTATAACTTGGATTCTCACAGGTCATAAACACCCACACCTACGAAGTCGTTAACAGGTCGTGTAATAAACGCGAGTCTAAATGAGTTTAGAGTAAAGGTTTCTCCTCTACTCATGCCTCGGGTTTACTGTAAGCTTGGAAACACTTGGAGTAAAGCGTCTCCTATGGGAAAGCCGTAGAAACATGTTAGTCTAATGGGTTAATGATCCTCTCTCAGGTTAGAGTGCCATTAAATGCTGGGCAAACTCTCTCTCCCTTTCTCTCTCTCTCTCTGACTCACTCCCTATCTATCCCCATCTCTCTCGCACACACACACACACATGGTGTGATGGAACTAATTGATGAAGATTGCTCTCTATCAAAATTGGCCCCCCACCGTAAATGCCATTCCTGTGTGTTGGCTTGTTCAAACAGCGGTCCTGTGTTAATGGTTAGGCAAAGTATTTACTCGTCATTAGTCTGTGGTCTTACACCAGCACAATGCCTACTCTTGATGATGGAAGAAGCAGACAAAGAGAGAGAGAGCGAGAGAGAGAGACAGAAGGTCCAAGAAGCAAACATTTGAGTAAGACAAACCTCTTAGTATCATTTCTTCCTGATGGCCAAGCTTGGAGATCGTTCCAAAACATCGTCTATAAAGGGTCCCAAAGATCCCACAACCAGGGTTAGAATGTGAAGATGAACAGGCAAGATTTCTACATGATTCCACATACTGAAAAGTATAGCCAGTATACAAACAGGTTGGGTGAAAAGTAACTTTATTAAAAGATTTGTCACAAATTTATTGAAGCAAATTGTACATGTACATGTATTGCCTCCACGTCCTCCAGTGCGCACGGATTTGTCTTGTACACCCCCTCCTGTGTAGGCCCACGGGAAAAAAACTACATGGAGTGAGATCTGGACTTCATGAGGTCCGTGTTGTCCCAGCCAACGTCCTGGAAAATGCTGGAGGACACACTGGAGGACTCGGTGGCACGGATTCAGGAGGTTCTCAGCAATTTCTCATATAACGACTTCCTTCAGAAGACTTGAGGAAACTGGTTGATGCCACTGGTGGCTATGTTGAAATGTAAAGATTTGCTTTCATTTTTCCATATAATAAAGTTTCAATAAGTTTTTATTAGAAATAGGGACTTTATTACCATTTTTTAATGCCTAGTTACTTTTCATCCAGTCTGTAGTTATTAGAAATCTCTGCCTCTTCAGCCTTTAAAAGCCATCCCACAGTCCATCCTAATTTATTGATCTTGGGTTGTTATGTGCAATTAGCTTTTATTATGTGTTACAGTTGACTCAGTTAAGGCAGATATCATCAAGAATGGCAAAATGGCTTAACGGTATTGACAGGGTGATAATTGCCCCGCCGGAGGTGTGCACCGCGAGACCTTGAGCGGTAAGAAAAGAATATCTTAATGCTTCTCCGATGCAGGCGAAAAGATACTTAAGGGTCACCTAGTAGACTCTTATCAGTTCTGAGTCGTTAGCGTAGTGGTGGATTGGGCTATTGCGGCGGAAAATAAGGGAGTAAGGGCACTCAGGCTCGGCTCGTTCAGGTCTTCTGTTCCACGCGGCTGCTCGGGATGTGTGTAAGGAAGGAGGGAGAATGGCCCTCGTAGGGGTCGGGTGAAGGGGAGAGAGGCCAGCATGTCAGCGTCGCTCCATCACCTGTGATTTAGGGCACATCGTTCAGCTCGAAGATGAACTGGAGGAGATCCGAGCTGATCACCAGGGGTTTATGTGTTTATGAAAACGCACGCACAAGCTGGTGAATGAATGCAAGGACCTTGCGAGAGACTGTGCAAAGTGCTTTCGGTCTTCAGTTCCAATTGTGTACACGAACGAATAAAAATCTACTACCACCCTCGTAGCAATTACACTTACTTATATCCTCAATGGGGATTTTTTTCTTTATTCATATGCACATATGCACAAGGACATATGCTTCCTTTAAATGAAAAAAAAAATATATATATATATATATATATATATATATATGCTTTTCTCTTGTAATGCCAGTGCCATTCTAAACAGTCTTCTGTGCTTATCTACAGGAACTATCTACACCCTGCGTGTGGTGGGATAATGTACGGTATCCACCTGACATTCCAACCACAGCTGTTTTCATATTTACTCCCCACCTCAAGCGAACGCAGATCAAACCCGAACTTCACACTCGTCCGTAGGACCTGGTTTCCTCTATCGCGCAGAAGATGGCGAGAGCCATTGTTGTGTTGTCGGTACACAAACACGCAAGTCTTCCTTGTGGATCTGTTGTTAGCTTTCTCTCCAGACTTTCACCGGCTATGTTTTGACTTTAGGCGAGCACCTGATGGCCGCGCAAGCACCATTGTTCGGTGAAGCTCTTGAAAATAGAAGCATATAGGAAGCAATGAACAATGACTGTTGCTTGACCTACTAATGGATCTAACAGTGCTAGGACATGTTCTCTCTTTCTCTCTTTCTCTCTCTCTTGTTTTCCCCCCTCCCGCTGTCTCTTACAGGGACCCAGAGCGAAAAAAAGAAAAAAAAGAAGAAGAAGCTGGAGAGAAAAACATATGGGTTTTAATTAAACACGGACTGTCCGATTGGACATTCCTTTCTCTGGGAACGTACATGCCTGACAGTGGCGCTCTGGAGAAAGCGATGAAGGGAAGAATGCTAAAATAAACATATCACAGGTAGGACCATGAAACAAACCTGATAACCAAGGGGTATGAGTCAGAAGTGCCATGGCACACATCCCAGCCCTTTCCCAGGCTCGGAGTGCTGTTTACTCTGCGACACACATACACACACATACACGCACACCCTTCTTTCCCCATACTCTCTCTCTTTCTCTCTCATCTCCTGGGTTTATGCTTTACAGAGAAGGTCAGCATAACATGGCTTTCACACACTGCAATAGACAAGCCATGGGTGGCAATGACAACATCCCGACTTGCACACACACACACACACACACACACACCCACACACACACACACACACACACTCGCACTCAGTATCATGCAAAATAAAGAGTAGCTCTGTCACAGCCAGGAAATCTGCTCGAGTCCCATGGCTCTTGGCTTTTATCTGTGCGAGTGGAAATCATTCGTTAAGCCACAAAATCACAATGCGTGATGTTAAATGAATTGCAGTGTCAGTCGTGGTGTTTAGCAAAACTTCAAGTTAAGATTTCGGTGTTTAGATGTGCACATACATTCCATTATCTTTTATAAACGCTATTATTATTTTCGTAGGACAGAAATGGACTCAAAGATATTTTGCTCACAATCATTTTTTTTTTATTTTTCTCTATTTGCCTTCAAAACCTTGTGGACAATCTGTAAAGGAAAGGTATTAAAACATCCAGTTTCATCTACAGCCAGACATGCCTCCTGACACATCTGTGAATAAATAAATGAAAATGTATTGCGGTAGGTGTACATGACTCCGGTTTCATTAGCTCCTGAAGCCCTCTCCGTCGAGATTGAAACCTTGACCCCCCGTATGTTAGGACTAGCCATGGTTTATTCTGCTATAAAGAGCTCTGTCTTTAGCGCTGGACTCCACTCAGCGTCGTAAAACGCCACCGGAGAAAAAAGGAAAGAAAGAAGACAGGGCTAAGTTGATAAATCCTCTTGGTAAGCAAAGAGCTCTCAGGTACTCTCCTGTTATCAGTTCCCATCCACTTATAGCAGTCAGGACGGTCATGCTCTGTTGGCATTGTAGCCGCCAGTGTCATTAGGATCTCTCGCCTTGGTCAACAGGCCAGTGTTTACTGAGCCACTCATCCCATCTTAGGAAGCATGTTATATGTTTTTTTTTTGTTGTTGTTTTTTTTAAATGGTAAAAGAAATGTTGTGCTTAATGAAAAGGTCCGGTTGAACACAGCAGTGTCTTGAAGTATAAGGATTTAAAATGCTTGGCCCAAATTCTGTTTTTTTTTTTTTTTTTTTTTTTTTTACAGAATAAAGGATCTGGTATAGATTATAACAAGGTAATATGGTATAGTTTATAACAAGGAACATAGTATCACCAAGTACATTATGTGGTCAAAAGTATGTGGACACCATCACAACCAGGGATGTGTGTTCAGATGCTAAGTTACTGATCAAAAGGTTGCCGGTTCAAACCCCAGCTCTACCAGGTTCTCACTGTTGGGCCCTTAACCCTGTCTGCCCTAGGGGCGCCATAAAAAATTACACTCTGACCTCTGACCCGTATAACTGACAAAAATCTGGGATTTGTGAGGAATAAAGAATTTGACTGTGCAGTAATGTACATGTGACAAATAAAGGCTGAACTTAAGAGTTGAACATATGCGGTTCTTTGACATACTGAAGCACTCAAGTCAAAGTTGGAAGCACACAATTGTACAGAATGCCTCTATATTTCATTTAGACAGGGATAGCTCAGTGGTTAAGGCATTGGATTCTGCCTCACAAGGTCCCAGGGTCAAATCCCAGCACCACCAAGTTGCGTGGTCCCTGTTGGGCTCTTGTGCAAGGCCCTTAACGCTCAGATGCGTAGTGAGATAAAATGTAAGTCACTCTGGATAAGTGCTTCTGCCAAATGCTGTAAGTGTAAATCTATGCTGTAGCATTGCAATTGCATTTTACTGCAGCTCAGAGAAAAAAACTTGTTCCAGCATGACAACGCACCAAAAGAGCACAGAGTTTGCCCAGGTTGGAATGGAACAACTCGAAAGCCCTGATCTCATCTTTATACAGTAGAACACCTGAATACCAGACATCAGTGAACTCAAATTTACAAAGCAATGCTCCAGAATTTAGTGGAAAAGAGAGGTTATTATTATAAGGTTAATCAGAAATGAAATGTTGAACACTATATGGATCTGGTGGTGGGGTAGAGGTAGCTCTGTGGTAAAGGCGTTGGACTGCTGATCTGAAGGCCCCAGGTTCAAACTGGTTCCACTTGAGCAAGGCCCTCAACCCTCACCTGCTCAGATGTATCCATCCATCTAGGAACCTCTGTAGTCCAGCTAGGGGTTGTGGAGGCCAATAGTGATTGACATTGTATTTAGTCCCATTTTTACAACTGTGGTAGCACCTCCAGTCAAAATTCACACACTACGGGCAATTTGGGAATGCCAATTAGCCTAATCTGCATGTCTTTAGACTGTGGGAGAATACTGGAAAATCATGAGGAAACCCACCAAGCACGGGGAGAACATGCAAACTCCATGCACACCGACCTCTACGCCCCCTGCCATTGCTCATATTTGTAATGAAATAAAATCAAAGTGCCTCTGAATAAGAGTGTCGGCCAAATGCCACAAATGTAACTAATGTAATGACAGGTGTACACAAACTTTTGGCCCTATAGTGTACAAGGACTAGAAGCTAAAAACAAAGCTGAGTTTCCCAATCTGGTATATTAGAGAGAGAGAGAGAGAGAGAGAGAGAGAGAAAGACGGTCTGATGCTTTTCGAGGCTCGACTCAGAATGTTTGCCGAAACAGTTCAAAGTTTGACAGTTTACACGCTTTATCAACCTGTGGATGCGTCCCTTTGATCTCGGCTTTACCGTCTCCCGCGCCCTGCACTGCGCGCTCACCTCACCCCGCTCCCTCCTCTCCGCGTGTTAATCATTCCTCCACTACAATCCGTCAGCTCCTGCTTATCTGCCAGTGTGTCACTCTATAACTGGCTGTTATTACTCCGTGCGCGGTCGGTGCGTGGTCCTGCATGCGGGTCACCGAGGATGCGTGGATGCGTGGCGCATCATGGCGAGGTGCGGGCCGTCGGTTACGCGCAGTGCTGCACACTCAACCCCACACCCCAGGCAGTGTGAGAGAGAAACGAAAACGCACAAAATGTTTGAATTTAATCCTAACGTATAAGTGGAAGTGGAAAATGTTTAGGTACGTAGGTACAGGGTCCGAGAAGAAACACAACGAAGCAAAAAATAAAAATAAAAAATCCGTTAATTGATGTTATGGCTTCTGTAGGTATTACTAAGACTCAGCATATAGACCTCATCGTTTAACCTGTAAATCACATGTGATAAAAAAATAATAATGATTTCATAATTTAAAAAAAAACATATTTATTAATTTATTTAGCCCGTATCAGTGATTGGGGGAAAAAAATCAAACTGCTCTAGTAATAATAATAATATTTGGAAATGTATTGACTTATTTAAAAACCATAATTTAACTTGTGTTTTATATTTAATTAAACGAATGTATTATGTAACATGTTTTAAATATTCTTCTTCTTTTTCTTCTTATTACTATTACTAGATGTTTCTGCCTGAGGTCAAATAAATTCCTAAATTTACTGTTTTGGTAAAAAAAAAATAATTTAAAAGTTGTATTTTTTGTTTGCTGTTTTCATGAGAGTGTAACTCACACAACAAATCACATGGATTTTATAAAGTCGGATGTTTCCATACAATCATTTCTGATTTAAAGTTTTATAATAAATTACATGCGCAACACTTGGGATATCCTCTACAAACTTTTTTTTAAATAATATAATTTTGAGAATTCTGTTGTTTTTTTTTAAATAGACGGTATAGAGGATATCCACCACATTATGACCCCTCAAAACTAAATCCTCCTGTTTCTCATGGGTTAGTGCATAAAACAATATAATTATGTTCAGTATTTCTTACAGCTTTTTATTATTATTATTATTATTATTATTATTATTATTTGCATTTGTGGTTAAATGAATGTCTCGTGTCCAGGGACACATCGTTATTCGCACATACAGCAGAGTAACAGAATAATCCTGCGTGTTGTGATTGCTGGGCGCGTACTCACACACACACACTCACTCACACACACAGCCCCTGGAGAAGGTGTTTATGGTAGTTTCATCTCATAACGTTGGACTTACAGGCGCTTTACAGGTCCGTCATTAGCGGTGTTAAACAGCTGTGATCCGGCCAGAGAGAGAGAGAGAGAGAGAGAGAGAGAGAGAGAGAGATAGGGAGTGTTGGAAAGCGCTGGGTCCCGGTTCCGCACAGGTCATTGGATAGGGTGTGTGATGTCACACAGGGAGCGCGCTTCGGATTGGTGGATGTGGTGTGGCTGCGGCGTAAACAAAGCGGCGAGGAGAGGTTTGAACTTCACTGTCTCAGTACAGTACAGGCTGCGCGTGGAGCGAGAGAGAGAGAGAGAGAGAGAGAGAGTACTGTGCGGAGAGAGAGAGAGAGAGAGCACTGCGCGTAAAAAAGAGAGCACCGCGCCAAAGCGCAAAGTTGCCTGCTAGTCCACTAGAAGCATAGCAAGCTGGAAAAGAGAAAAAAAGTCTTTAGGTGTGCTCTTGGTAATCCTTGGCCGATGAGGGTCAGTGCGTTTCTGTAATTTAATCCAAGCCTCTGCGCAGCTCCTCAGTGCCAGGGCGCGCGTTTGGGTTTGTTTGGCCTGCAGTAACTCAGCTCACACCGCCACCATGAACTTCTCCAAAGATCAGCTCTAGTCCCAGACTCCTTACCGCGCGGGATTTCCTGAAGCAAAGCTCGGTGTGTGAGTGAGTGAGTGAGTGAGTGAGTGAGTGAGCATCTCTGGTGTTGGTTGCTCTTGGTCCAGGATCGCCGTACAGATCGGCGGCTCTTCTTCATCGTAGCCGAGCTGTCATGCTGCCCAAAGTCGAGTCAGACTGCCTGGGACTCGCTCGGTCGCATGGGGAGCAGGGCCATATTCCTGCAAACATGCAAGGTAAGGCTGAAAAAAAATTAAGGACTTGGTTTTATATGCCTATTTATTTGTTTTTGTTTTTTTAACTTTTGCACAAGACAGCACAGGAGACACGTGTCTGTCTCATGCACGCTGCATGACACTGCTACACTCAGACACATCACCATCATTACTCTAGCCATCATTACTGATTTCTTTTTGTTCTGTTTGTTTTTTTAAAGGCGTTTCAAAGTAATCATTGCATTCAAGTTGAAGCCTTGTGGAAGTATTTTGCAAATATATATATATATATATATATATATATATATTAACTGACATTTTATTTCTTTATTTCACTCAGAAAATGTCGCGAATTTCAGAATAGAATATAAAATTGTTGCGCTTGAATAAGTTGAAGCTTTGGAGTTGAGTTTAAAACAAGTCTAAAACAAGCAAACACTAAATAAATTTGTACAGGGAATTACTTTTCTTTTTAATAAAAGGACGTGAAAACAAAACATATTATTTAGAAAAAGAAATAAATACATTGCGGTGTTTTCCTTCTGTAGTCTATTTATTTAAAAAAGAAAAATGATTTATTGTTGCCTCAGTTATTAAACATGATTATTATATTATAAGTGGTAATTATATACCACATTTCTACTCGATTTTTTTTGTTTGTGTTTTAATGTTTTTTTGTTTGTTTGTTAAAGTCGCGAGTTTTTTTTTTAATTTAGTTTAATCTGTTTTTGTAAACAATAATAAAAAGCGGATTTTATTTAACGGAGAGTGTTTTCTCGGTATGAATGCAGATTTCTCGCATATATACATAGAAGTTAAAAATGTGCCTAATTTAAAAAAAAATACTTTAATGTCTGACTGGGCTGTTTTTTGGCGTTGCAAAGATTTATAAGATTTATAACATGAACACATGCTCGAGAGGATAAAAATGCACCATATAAATAAAATAAAAAAAATCTATAAAACAGGAACTGTGTGTTGAACAGAAGCAATAAAATGCACTAAACTCTAATTAGGAATCATTAACAGACTGCTGTAAAGCAATTCAACTCGAGCATTAAAAAAAAAAGATTTAAAAAAAAATATTTACATGTCATCCAAAACAAAATGAAATCATAAAATGTATTTACTTCTATTTTTGTGTGTATGCAAGAAAACCAATACTAATATTTTTTTAAATATATAATTAATTTCTACAATATCAAATAATTAAAATGTAAAAATAATTCAGATGCGTTTTTGCGCTTCCTCGAAAGTATGATGCGCCAGCACCAAAATCTACCCAAGTTTCCTTTAGAGAGAGAGAGAGAGAGAGAGAGACAATGTTAAAGCTAAACGTTAGACTAAACGGATTAATTAGTTTCCCACATGAGCCTGGAGTTCCACAGGAGTTGAGCTTTGGCTCGGCCGACGGCTAAAGCCGGCTCTCCAACCAACGCGCGCGTTTCTCCGACCTGCTCACTGTGCGAGCGCTCATGAATATTAATAAGCTCGAAAGTGATGGCTGGCCTGTGTGCCACCATCCTCCACACTCTACAACACTTATTATTATTTTTTTTATTTATTAATATTTATTTATTTATTTATTTATTTGCCCAGAATTCCCTGAAACTCTTTTTTTTTTTTTCTTCTCTCCACTTGTCCACACATCTGTAGGGGATTTAAGTGCTCAGTGCTATAGAACTTTTAGCTTGTTTGCCAAGTAAATTCATAAGAACTGGTTTTATGAACAAACAACCGAAAAAAAAAGCTCTGAACTCTGGGTTTCTGTGTGTGTGTGTGTGTGTGTGTGTGTGCTTTTGCAGCCCCTCAGTTTAAAATGATGGACTACTCATATGACGAAGACTTGGATGAGATGTGTCCCGTGTGCGGAGACAAGGTGTCCGGATATCACTATGGCCTGCTCACCTGTGAGAGCTGCAAGGTAGGCTGGGATTCTGCACTTCATATCTATATCTATATAGTATGATAATCATTAAATTGAATTATCACCTATTGTGTTGGATTAACACTTCTTACACTGCTCTAGTGTACAGAATGAACACCTGGAGCACTACATCATTAAACGATCACCTGCCGTGCTCCTTTTTACATCTATGTTCAGTGTCATTTCATATAAACCCTAGTTCCTTCCATTAATCTCATCCCTGAGATTTTTCTCCGCACTGCAGTCGCACATTGCTCGGTATCAAAGTCCATTTTATTATTATCTACCACACTATTGCATCATCTAACTCTCCAGCATGCTTCATTTATGGAAATTATGCTTCTTAGTGTAATGCGAAACCGTTTCTAAGTAAACCGCACATTTAGATTTTTTTTTTTTGTATTATAAATGTGTGTTTCTTGTTTTTCTCCTGTTCCATCCTGACGAGAGCGATTTGAAATGCTTATTTAAAAAATAAAAACACACACACAAAAAAAATCCAGATTACCCCTAACAGAACGTTCTTATTTACAGCTTGCATGATGCTTTTTTTTCCGTGCCTTCACCAAAACCATTAGAATCACACCACCCTTTTATTTCTGGTATCTTACATATAAACATCTACAGCAAATGAATACATAAGTCAGGCTGAATTATTATCCACTTTGTTGTTTTGTTTTTAGGGTGCCTGTTTTGCTAACACATTTTTAACGTAGGTGTAGTTTCCTCCTCAGATCATAAATAATCAATCATTTACCCGAGCCTGGCTCATAAATGTGCCCGAGTAGAAATAAATAGCAGTGCAAAATGATTACAGAGGCCGTGGTCGAGTTCTTTGCTTCAGCATTTTCAGTACACTTACATGTTTCATATTACTGTCCCAGTTTTTTTTTTTTTTTTTTCTTTGGTGCAAAAAAGTGCGAGCAGTATGAGAAGTGAAAGAAGGGCCACTGGCTTTAGCTGTGGAGCCGACCTTATTTTTAGCTAGGTTCGAAATACCAAAGGAAATATTGCAGTGAGCGTGTGTGTGCGTGTGTGTGTCTGTGTAAGTTGAATAAGTTCATGCTTTTTCCTGGTGTGTGTCTGTTTTTTTATTATTATTATAATTCACTCCGAAAATGAATTCCAACCTGTTGAAGTCAGCTGCTGTAAATTATAGATCAAATTTATTGGGTTTATTTCATAAATAGTGAACATTTAGAACGTTTCAGAGGAGTGATTAAAGGGCCGGTTAAATTGAAATGTCTTAGGACAATTGTACATTTTCATGTTAAAAAAAAAAAAAAATTAGCTTTAATCTTAAAAAAAATATATATTGCAAAATGAGATGTACATTTTCAAACTTTTACATTTAAAATAAAAATACGAATTAAAAAAACAAAACAAAACTGAAAGCTAGACTTGGAAGTATCTTTAAAATATAGAAAGTATAAACATGTCTGAGTGTTAAACTGAGCTTAAATGTAATTTTATGAATCAGTTTTTATTGTCGTGCATGGTGCTTTATTACTACATTATTCAGTTTCCGTCAGGTGTTATTCGGGGCATTGCTCGCATTTGATTTTTTGACCTTTGACTTTGTTTCTGTTTATTTATGCCCGTGTGAGTTCACATGTCAGGGTGTGTGTGTGAGTGTCTGAGAACACATGTATGGATCTGTGTTTACACGAGGAAGCCCTGGATGGTGATCATTCAGCGGGCCCTCGCCCTCTTTTCATGTTTCAGCTTGTGTGGCCTTGACCCCCCCCCCCCCCCTCTACACACACACACACACACACACATACACATACACATACACTCACAGACACACACTCCTCCGTAAATGAAAATGAGTGTGTGTGTGAGCATGTGTGTGTGTGTGTGTGTGTGTGTGTGTGTGCCATTTGTCTTTGGCCGAACAGCACATTAACAAATTCAGAGGGGTCAGATTTTTGACATCTTCATTCATCCTGCTCGGCAGGGCTTCTTCAAGCGCACTGTGCAGAACAACAAGCGCTACACGTGTATCGAGAATCAGAGCTGTCAGATCGACAAGACACAGCGTAAACGCTGCCCGTACTGCCGCTTCCAGAAGTGCCTCAACGTCGGCATGAAGCTGGAAGGTAAGAAAAAAAAAAAATGATCTCATCCTCAGATTGCTTTTCTTGGGATTTTTTTCCTCAAATGATAGTGGAATCTTAGGAGCTGTACACGCCACTGACATGTGTGTAACGTGTAATGTGTAAAAATGTGTAGTTTTAGATCTTTAATGACGGTGAATAGTTTTAAAGCTAACTGATACTTGATTCCGTGGTGAGTCCTGAGGCTGCGTCCTGATTCAAACGATTCGAGTCGAAGCCAGGGGAAAGACTTCCAGGCCACTTCCTGTTCAGAAACAAAACATTTTTTTTTTTTAAAAGCTGTTTAGAAAATCTAAAATAGATTTTTATAGTTCCTCTAGTGTGAAAATTCTCCACCTATTTTTTTTTATATTTAATTTACACATTTTTACATTGAACATGGACACAAAAAATTATTTTTATGATGAAATTTTGTCTAGAAGTCTTGTTATGAAAAATAGTCTGTACAACTTTTAACCTTGTTGTAAATTGCTCAAATGTTCATTTTTCAATAATTTTATTGTATTAAAGGTTAGATGTTGAAGTTTCCTTGCTAGTCCTACGCACAGATGTTTTATGTTTTTTTTTTGAACATTATAAAATTTTTCTTTTTATATCAAGTTTATACCTCTTAACTCACACATGGGTGATTCAAAGCACGCTCAGATTCGTTGAACTCTCAAAGTCCTGACGTGCGCCCATTCCGTTCTCTTCCGGTCACGTTATCGTTATTTCGATAAGCGACGCCGTGTTTCGCTGTACGAATGCGCTGTTATCACGCGCCGTGTCTCCGTACATACCGCATGGTTTATCGTGCATGATTTCCAGCGGTCGGACTTGTCTTCAGAAGTCTTCACCTGTGCGGTGTGCGTCGCCTCTCAGAAAGTTAAGCAAGTTGAAAAAAACAAAAAAATCCTAAACTAAGTGTTTATTCATTCAGTTGGCAAAGCGATGCTGCGCACCGCCGAGCATAAAATGATTTCAGTTTCATCAACGTGCGTTATCCATATTAAGCACCACCATGAATCAAACACGGGAGGGTGGATGCTCGGTTCAGAACGAGGCCCTGGAGTGAGAAAAAAAAAAAAAACCTCACACATACACACACACACACACACACACACACACACAGTCCACACTTAGAGCTGCTGTGCCATTACATATGCATTGGTATCATAGCTATTCATGTATGTGCATGGAGTAGAGCGCGCGGCGTCGGAGTGGACATGACGAACAGCGTGTCAGGATCCGGCGTCCGTACACACACACACGCCGTGATGAGACAATGAGCCTCGCCCGGGCTGCGTTTAGCATTCCTGTATATTAAACACGTATAAATCAGACGTCACACTGGATCTCACACACACAAGACTAATCCGCCTGCACGCACTCCCACACACACACTTTCACCGAGCATCCTCCGACGTCCGCTCACAGGAGCGAGTTTACACGGGTTTATACACATTACATACTGTAGATTAAACGCTGATGCAGAAATCCACACAAGAGCAGACCGTTCCCACCCGCGTGTCTACGACATGCATGTAAATAACCGTGTTTAATTAGCCAGCCAGGTTTTCAGGGCACGAAAGCTACAATCGTGCAATTGTGATTTCCCGAAAGAGCCAAGGATCAGTTTCCAGCTCATTAGTTTCCCTGTAATGCAGAGTCATTAATACTTAAAGTATTTAAAAAAAAATTTTTTACCTTTTAGATAGTCGTATTACAGCTTTATAAATATATTTATTAAAAATGCTATGGATGTAGCTGTAGGGGCTTGATAGGGACTGTTACAGGCTTGCTAAGATCAGACACATGAGATAACACACACACACACACACACACACTGCTTTGACAGGGCCCATTAAAATCAGCTGGCAGCTGGCTTTTCATTTTAATTATTTGATTAATTTCAGCTTCTCCTGCGCCGTGTGTTCTGCAGTTATTAGAGGGCTGCTCTGACAACTGAGTGCACACTGGTTAGGTCTTGGTGTGTGTGTGTGTGTGTGTCTGTGTGTGTGTAAATGTGTGTAAATGTTCCCTATTCATGTGTATCTAAGTGTAAAAGCGATTCCAGTTCTCCCAGCTTTCCTCCCGCTGACAGTGTGCGATGTTAAAGAGAAATAATGAAGCGTAAATAATTGACATGTGCTGAACAGACCCGAGCGAAGCGTATCTTTTTTTTTCTCGTGTCGTGCATGACGATTATGACTATATGTTGCTTTTATTGAAATGATGCATGAGAACGGTGAAATCTTAATACCAGGCCTAGGCGGATATTTAATTACTGACCGGATATTCAATTCCTGATTTATAATTTGAATTCTCTGTTCCGTCCCAGCTGTGAGGGCGGACCGCATGCGTGGTGGTCGCAACAAGTTCGGCCCCATGTACAAGCGGGACCGCGCGCTCAAGCAACAGAAGAAAGCGCTGATCCGGGCGAGCGGCCTCAAACTGGAAGCCATGAACCACACCATGCAGACCGCACCCACTGACCTCACCATCTCCTCCGCCATCCAGACCATCCACTCAGCTTCCAAAGGGCTGACGCTGAGCCACCACCATCACCACCACCATCACCACCATCATCACCAGCACCATCAACATCAACAGCATCACCAGTCCGGCTCTGACTACGACCGCAGCCCGTTCGTCCCGTCGCCGGTCAGCATGGCCATGCCGCCGCAGGGCTACCAGGCCTACGGGCACTTCCAGAGCCGGGCCATCAAGTGCGAGTACCCCGAGCCGTACGGCAGCTCGCCCGAATCGTTGATGGGCTACGCGTACGCCGAGGCACCGGGCTTTCCGCGCTTGGTAGCCGAGCTGCTCAAGTGTGAACCGGACGAGCCGCAAGTGCAGGCCAAGATCCTGGCCTACCTGCAGCAGGAACAGGCCGGACGGAGCAAGCACGACAAGCTCAACACGTTCGGTCTCATGTGCAAGATGGCCGACCAGACGCTCTTCTCTATCGTTGAATGGGCGCGCAGCAGCATCTTCTTCCGTGAGCTAAAGGTAGGCGAAACTCTATATAAAAAGGTTTAAAAATCAGTGTTAAATTTACGTTGGTGATTCCGTTCTCTTATCTACCATGACGTAAACGTCTACATCACCCTACGTCACTGTTATATACACGATATATATAATGTCTACACAACCCTAGTAAAAAAAAATCCAAAAAGTGAGACCAAGATAAATAATTTTCGAGACTTTTTTTCACCTTTAATGCGACCTATAAACAGACTGAAACTTTTTTTTTTAGGGGGAGGTAATAATAAGCAAATAAAAAAAAAAAAACAACAAAACAGAAAGAAAGTGGCTGCATAAATATGCTTACCTTTAAAGTAATACTTTGTTTAAGCACCGTTTGATGTTATTACTTTGATGTTATTATTTGAATTTGTTTTTCAATTGAGTTTTGAAATGATTCATCTTGGGCTCGTCACAAAACCCTGCCGATTTAACTGTACATCAGTTTTATATATATTCATCATACATTTTAGTGTATATTTTAGTTACGCTGGTTATTAGACCTTATAATAAATGTATATTTACAGTAAAAATGTCTACATTTAAATAAACATCCAGGTTTACTTTGTAGTGGTTTTAATGGTTTTATTGTCATTTCGCCAGCTATAATTATCATTTAATGATCATTACAGTCACGCTTCTGTAAACGTTTAGTCATAATACTTTTCGGCGTAAAGTGCTGAGTGAGGAGAGTGCACAGATTGCGCTCGGGGCTTCACAGAGACCCAGTGAAGCGGAGTACATTGATGCTGTTGCTAAACACTAGCAGCATGGTATCACAGTAACATGACTACGATTATGAAATTTTATAAAGGTTTGCTCTCAGTAGAGAGTTAGCAGGTACAAAGTTTTATACTGTAAACACTATTAATAGTAATGCACGCTCATGTAAATGTCAGTAGGCCTTGTTTTGGTGCTTTATTCGTAAGTGAATCAGACTGTGAGCCAGCGTTCGCCTTCGTCTCAGTCGTTGTTGAAAATGAAAAACGACTGAAAAACAAGAGAATTCCCACTACACACACACACACACACACACACACACACACGTGGGAGAAGAACAGCTTTTCCGACACCTGTTTTCCAGATTTGAATAATACCCCTTTTCCTTTATTGCTTGCTCCTATTTATTCGTAACTCCCCGTTTGCATTATTTTTTCCGATTAGTTGTTTATATGCACATGTCGAGCTGCTCATTAACCGAAGCCAGCGCATTTACCCCTGCAGCGTCGAGTTTCAATTTGGAGCTCGCTGTTCAGTTTAGAGCCTTTTGTCCGTAATGAAACGTAACGGTCACATGGCTCTTCACCACGCTATTAGCACTAGACCTCTATTGCCTGTTCGCTGGCTCGTCGGTAGAATGGGACGGACTCAATTCAGCGTGGATTAGCATTGTGTCCCGGCTCACTGCTATTATACGCTATTATACTGATAATTGTGGTTGAACTTTGCCTTACGCGGTGCTGGATAACCCTCGTGTTGCGGTGACCGGCCCACGCTCTTACTCTGGATGATTACTTCACACGGCCCTTGTTAAAAGGTCCTGGGGTGTAGGTGTACGATTTGACATTAGCAAACAGCAATGGAGGTGTAATTAGCGACGCTCTCATAGAGGTGCAATTTCCAAATCGCGCACCGAAAACAAATCATTTCTCAGAGCGTGCTCCTGACACTAATTAGCGCCGTACTCGTACTGTTATTGTTACACACTAGAAAGAAAGACTTGAGGCTTATAGATGAATGAGAGGATCCTGACCCGGGTCAACAGGCTTTCACTAGCGGTAGATTTGGAGCGAAATAGTGCAGCAGCCTCCTGCTAACAGATCAGTGACAAAGTTAAGGTCGTCCTATCTGGTGGAGAAAGAGTTGATTATAAAGCACGCTCTAATATTTAATAGTTTTTATGGAACCCAGACTAATGCAGTAAAATTTATTGCTTTACATGATACACGGTTTCCTGGTAGGTGACGAGTCATTTATTATATAGCCTGGAGCACAGTTGATTGAGATTTGATTATTACTGATTATTTTTATCTGTCACATTGATATCAAACAAAATATGCAAAATATGGGATGCAGAACAAAATATATACAAATCAATTGCAAAAAT
>JAOVVA010000004.1:23422502-23433262 GCA_028565275.1 Leiocassis micropogon | reverse complement strand
ATACACACACACAAGGGGTTTTCAAGTCAAACTTGATCAATCGACAAGCACAGTACGGTGATGAGACTCTGTAGATGAGCTGCAGTAAAACGTTTGAACGCCTAATCCTTGGAACTTGACGCCAACTTGCGGAAGAGACACATCTGTCTGTGGGAACTGTACACACAATCATTCACCAACACATTACAGGAACTCAGCTGGGAGTTATTACCACATCCCCCATACAGTCCTGACCTCAATCCAAACCATTTCCACATATCTGGGAGTTCCTGGGAGGCCAGGGTTTCATTTACATTTGATCCAGTTTTGTAAATTCGTGCATTTTTATCTACATCAGTGCTGGAGTTTGAACCTGGCACCTTCTGATCTGTAGCCCAATGCCTCAACCACCGAGCTTCTATGTAAAGCAGGCCGTCCAATATACTGTCGGCTCTGGAGTGCTGAGAAAACTTTCTACCTTGATGGTGTCCAAACACTAGTGAAACACTGGGATGAGTGCATTAGTGTAGAAGGGGATTGTATAGAGAAATAAAGGGAGTTTTTATTCTCATAAGTGTTCTGTTATTCTGCACAGTCAAAAGTCCCGGTTTGGCTTGAACGCCCTTATTCACAGTAAAAAAATTTTTTTAAAAAGTATAGTGAAGTACAGATTAAGAGAACACCATTAATCTGAACGACATCCACTCACCATGACAAAATTAATTTGCGTCGAACCGAGCAAGGGAAGTGTGCGTGGACGGCAGCGGCGGACGAACAGATGTCCACCGAAGATGACTCGAAGCTCCTGCGCTTTTCCTACAGTCTCATTGAAGTGACTTCAAACCCCACCCGTAGGTTTCCCCAGCAGCCACACTAATCCACATCCAAGAAGTCAAAAGGATTCATGTGCCGTTCCCTTCCCCCGCTCTTCCCCCACATCTTTATGTAAATGTCATTTTGGGACAGTCTTTTGTGATTCCATTAATCTGGTCATTAAGGCACTTCAAATAAAAAAAAGCTACTTATTAAAAGCAGTTCCAGCTGTGTACCCTCGTTATTCGCTCTTAACAATGCTTGTGGCGCTCTACCAAAAAAAAAAAAAACGGGAAGTGGGAGATGGATAGATGGGGTTTTGGCTATTTGGTGCACGCGCCATTATCATCATCATCATCATCATCTTTACATTGAGGAAATCACTGAGCGTTCCATACTCGGACTTAATCGCTCTACCTTTTGTTTTTGCTCTACACAGTTCAGGACAGTGATTTGTCAATGCCTGGTGATAACTGAGTACTTTAAAGAGTAAAGATTATATCAAACAAATGTTTAAACAAAAAGTCAGGCTAGAGTATGCACGAGGTCTGGAGGCTACGATAACATGAGATGCACCTTGTGTACAATAATTCTCTTCATTCCAATGCTTTATATGCGACATGCTTTTTATATCAATAGCGAATATTATTGTGAATTCACATTTTCAGTTTGCGACTTTAATGCATTCAATTTTTTTGTTTTGCACAGCTTAGGTTTTTGACAATTAAGGCAATTAAGGGTTGTAAAGAATCATGCAGGATAAATGTGTCTATTTTTGTGGCATAGATTCAGCAAGTTGCTAGAAACAATCCTTAGAGATTTTAGTCCGTATTGACATGATAGCATCACGCTGTGGATTTGTCGACTGATGCGAATCTCCTGTTCCACCACATCCTTAACGTGCTCTATTGGACTGAGATCATTTGAGTACAGTGACCTTACTGTCATGTTCAAGAAAACAAGTTTGAGGTTGTAGCTTTGTGAGATGGTGCGTTATTCCGTGGTCATAAAGGGATGGATGTGGTCATCACCAGTTCTCAGGTAGACCATGCTCTTTTGGTTCTTAGAGTTTTTCAAAGTTTTCCAGTCTTTTATTGTCCAGTTTTGGCGACCCCGTGCGAATTGTAGCTTCAGTTTTCTGTTCTTAGCTGGCAGGAGCGGCACCACGTTTAGTCCTCTGCTGCTGTAGCCCATCTGCTGTAAGGTTGTGCATTCAGAGATGCTCTTTGGCATACCTCGGTTGTAACGAGATGTTATTTGAAATACTGTTGGCTTTTCTATCAGCTCGAACCAGTCTGACCTCTGGCATCAACAAGGCATTTTTGCCCAGGGAACTGCCACTCACTGGATATTTTCTCTCTCCTTCAGACCATCCTTTGTAAACCCTAGAGATGGTTGTGTGTGAAAATTACACCTGATCAGAAGTTTCGGAAATACTCACACCAGACCAACAACCACGCCATGATTGAAGTCACTTAAATCACCTTTCTTCCACATTCTGATGATCGGTTTGACTATGAGGACACGCCTAAGTGCATTGAGTTGCTGCCATGTGATTGGTTAATTAGATATTTGTTTCAACAAGCAGTTGAACAAGTGTACCTAATGAAGTCGTCACTTGGGTATATATATATATGTATATAAATATATATATATATATATTTTATTATTATTTTTTTTTTATTTCAGGCCCAAGACAGCATCAAAATCAATCATAAAACAATCGAATCGACTCGTTCTCATGTACGTATGCAAGACAGCGCTTCTGATATAGATTTCTTCTTTGCATTCTGAGCCTGACATATAATTTTGAAAATGTAAATAGGTCAGATATCTGAAAGAGACTAACAACACTTTAGAAGTTTTTTTCTCCCTCAGTCCCATTAGAACTTTAATCGACTTCCCGACCGCCCCATGGCATTCTGGTCCGTGCTCAATCATACAAAACTGACAGGCCATGCTGAAGCTCTAACAACAGTTCTTCCTGACGCTCGCTTTAAAAAACTTTTTTTAAAAACCGAGACAATTGACATTTCTTTGTAGCTTTGGCAGATGCTTGATATATTCGACAGATATCCATGAAGCACAAACATCTGGAGACAGAGCAGTGTGCGCAGTGGTCTTATACAGAAGAGATGCTCTAGGGAATAGTTAGTGTTTAATGAATTCGGGTGGTTCTTCAATGTATCTTATCAGTCTACTTTTATGTTTGTACTGTATAATAATATTGTAGTCAAAATACCCAGACAGAGTATGATTCGATGGCGCCTCTCAAGCCAATAAGATAAATGATAGTGTATGGGTTTATTCTTCTAGGTTATAAACATGCTTAGTTTCCCTTATGTGCATGTGCGTACTTTTCAAACACCTAGAATTTTTTTTTTCACCCTGTATGCCAACAGGTGAGTATCAGAAGCCCAACTATTTTCCATTGACACTCTTGATAAGACCGTGTTTGCATGAAACAGGATGAAGGGAAAGGGATAAGGCTTTTTTTTTTCCCCCTCGTTTCTCATCTCCTCTGGTCAGCGTACTCTTGGGCTACTCTGTGTAATCATTGATGCCCTGAACCATGAGAGCGACGCAGCAGTGACAATGGAGCTGTTGTTCCCAGAGCTCGGCTTCCAGGTGAACCACGCCACGTCAGGTTCCCACACAGTCGCGGGAGCCAGGGAACATCATCAGTAAGCACCGAAATAACCACAGGCGATAAACGGAGGGTAGAGTAACACCTTTGGACAAACAGATTAATTAGCAACCCGGTGACACGGCAGGTGGGAAAGAGGACAGCTGATGTGGGTCTCTGTTCACATGGGAGGACTGATGGAATGGTTAGAAGGAGCTGAAAGACAGTTTAAGGGACATTTTTGGGGGAAATACAGGAAGTATACGGAAATGTGCATTAAAAATATGAAAGGGAAACATGATGGAGGGATTCACGTAGGAAAAAAAATTTAACATGTTAAAATCATATCATAATGAACCTTTTAGAAATAAAGTGGACAATCAGTAAAGTAATACAGATATACTGTAAAATATTATAATAATGTCTACATGGACAATTTAGTTTATTTCACAATAAACACACAGTAATTAGTTTCTTTTTTAAGTAGGCAATTTTCTTCTTAAAAGCGAAAAAAAATAAGACAGTTTTTTAAATAATTTTTTTATTATTATTGCACTTTGGTTTTGGGCTTCTGATACTACAATTTAAATCTTAAGTAAAATTTAATTAAAAATGTTAAACACAATAAAATAACCTATGCTCTGATAGCACAATATTTTTGTTATTTTTTATGACAACATATATGCAAACAAACGGACATGCCATATGAAGGAGCTGACAAGAACACATGATAAAACTCAACATAAAAGGAAAAGCAGAATCATGGCTTCGTTTATTTATACCACATTAACAAGAAGAGAGCTGATAAGAAAAACAGGTAAAAGCGTGTAAAAAAAAAATGGAAAACTTCTTACAACCTTCAGAAATATTTCAAACCGATCCCCAACTTCTCCTGCTGAAAGTTCAATTATAAAAAATAGGAAAATTGATCATTTATCTCTGACCTGGTAAAGAATTTACTAAAAAGAAATGAAAGGCTTTTCTGTCCTTTGATCCTTTGTTTACGTTGAAACAGCTTTAATGTAAAAAATGCATTTGAATTATTATTCTAAAAATCCATATGAGGACAACTGACTGACTCACACATTAAATAATTCCTTACCTGGACAAGTGTGCCAGGCGTAGACAGAGATAACTGTCAGCTAAATGTTTAAATTAGTGAAAGAGTTTAGTTGGGTTAAATGCCTTCACAAACACCACCACCACAGGCCACGAGGACAAAAGAGGGAACGGCTGTAAGGAAAGTTCTTGTAGCTGATTACTTTTTTCAACGCACTGTAGCTAGTTACAGAAGCTGTTCGAGCCAAACCGGGACTTGTGGTGATATTTCTTGATGGCTTAAATTCAAAAAGATCAAGCTGTACAGTAACTGTCTGTGAGAAGTGTACACACGATCATTCACACGACACCACTTGCACATTACAGGAACTGTTGTGAGTTATTGCCACGTCCCCCGTACAGTCCTGACCTCACTCCAAGCCATTTACACATGTTTGGTCCGATAAAGGAATTCTCGGGAGGCCGGGGCTTCAGACGTGAACCAGGTAGTCAGGCACACTGAGAAAACTATCCAAGCACTAGTGAAACACTGTGATAAGTGCATTAGTGTATCAGGGGAGAAATAAAGGGAGTTTTTTTTACTCTCATAACTGTGTACTGTTATTCTGACTTTATTTGTAAACCTTATTATACTTCGTTACAGTACTCAGGTTACTGTAATTAGTTACTTTGTTAAATTTATAATAGTTACATTAAGTTCTGTTGGCTATTTAATTGAATCCAGTTTTTATAATTAGTTACTTTATTTAAGGTTACTTTACTGTTAATCTTACTTTAATTAGTTACTTCAAACAAGTTATTGTAGGTAGCTATGTTAAGGTTATTGTTGCTGGCTACTTTATTCAAATTGTTGTAGCTAATGTTTTTGTTTGAATCATCGTAGCTCGTTACTTTATTTAATTCATTGTAACTATTTATTTTAAGTTATTGTAGCTAGTTACTTTACTGTTACTGTAGGTAGTTTACTGTAGCTACAAAGTTATGGTGCAAAGGAAAAGGAAAAAAAATATTCCAGACAAAATATTATCAAGAAGAAGCAAAAATTCATATTTTAGATACTGTTTACTCATTTATTCAATTTATTCAAAAAGTTATTTATTAAATGACTTTGTGATTTTTATTTGTTATATTATCTTATTTATCTTATTTATGTGAATTTAGCAGAAAATACTGTAGAATTTTGTACAAGTATACCTTTGTGTAGAATTACACAATTTAGGTGTAAATTATAAACAGTCATTTTAGATAGATCGATCGATAGATAGAGTACTTTATTAATCCCAAAGGGAAATTTAATATCATAAGTTAGTTTTTTTATTGACATAAAACTATATTTTTTCTGAAATTGTGCAAACAAATCACACTTTTTATTTCCTCTCTGAACTTGCATGATTTTTAGCATATAAACATATAAACATTAAAGTTCAAATCTTTCATTCTTTCTTTAACTATCTTGAAAGTACGGGAGTACATGCGTATACAGACACATTACTTGTAGCCAGGATTGAAACAGATACATCGCTGCCTTAGCCAAAAGCCAAGGAAAAGAAATCCGATTCCAGAGAAGGTAAATGATGCCCACTTTGCTCACGTTCTGTTTTTTCTGTTTTTGTGTTTTAGGTTGATGACCAAATGAAACTCCTCCAAAACTGCTGGAGCGAACTTCTCATCCTTGACCACATTTTCCGGCAGGTGATGCACACCAAGGAGGGCTCCATCCTGCTGGTAACTGGGCAACAGGTGCGTTGGAGTTCCTCTACCCGTTTCTCTTACCTGACCACGTTTGCATCTGCCCTCCTCCTCCTCCTCCTCTTCCTCCTCCTCCCTGTAGAGCTCATCAGGCATCTCGTCAGTGTGGATCAACGCCCTTTAAAGTCCTATCGACTGACCGCGTCTGTGCAGTCACTACTCCATTAAAAATAGATTACACTTATAGGTATGAGTTAATGTGATCAGAATAATCAATCGTGCATTTCTTATCAAGTCAGCAGAGCCCGAATAAATAAAACAGCTGGTTAAGCATGCGTGAGCCATCGCGCTCCGCGAGAGGAAGAGAGAGGAGAGGGAAGAAGCTGTGATTTACTTTGCTGGTCTCTGAGGAACATCAGTGGGTGGATGCCTCAGGCTTTTGCTCAAGTTCTCAACACAGGGGGTCCTTTCATTCCATATAGAACACACACACAGACACACAGACACACACACGCACACACATACACATGCACATGTTTAAATTGCTCATTAGAACTAGATTATTGCCAGCAGAATGCTAAATTTTTATTCCTGATTCTTCGAGGGAAAGAAACATTTGTTGAACAGACTCACACAACAGTACTTTAGTATTGAGAATAGCGTCGCACAACCCGACAAAAGGCTAGACGTCTGCATGAGGAGGTTGAACGTGAGCCTTTCTACCGCGACACAAGGCGAGTTTTTCACCACTGGATCGTCAGCGGTGTATTTCTGGCTGTGTGGCAAGAACGACAGCGCCGTCTCCGAACAACTATGTGAATGCCTCGGCAGTAAATGAATAATATGCGAGTGCAGATATCAGAAACATATGGGGAAGCAGATTCGGTTTATGTAAAAGATTTATTATTTAAGTTGTTCACTTTTAGAAATTTCTCATAAAAAAGCCCTTTAAACGCAGAGCATTTCAGCCATTTTTTTTTTTGCATTATTAAATATATACAGTATACATAGAGTCAGGATTGCGCAATATACGTCTCCAAAAATATGTGTGATGAACTGAATTTTATTTCATTTTAATCCATTATACAAACCTGACTGAGCAAAAAGAATGATATAATGTAAAAAATTTGTTACGGTTTTCTTGACCAAAAAAAATTTGTAATAATAATAATAATAATAATATGAGTATTTGGTAAAAACTCCAGTCCCATATTCCAGTAGTGGTAAAATTCATGCGTTATATTTACATCACTCAGATACGTGTGAATATTTGTGTCTTCAGTTCAGATCTCAGGTTTGAACAGGTTTCAGATCTGGAGATCTAAACAAACATTGAGCACCGATTTTTTTTGGGGGGGTTGAAAGTTTTTTGGTGTCGTTTTTTTTTTTCCCCCCACGCTGATGGGTTTTACATGAGTATCAGTAACTGATTTTACTCTCATTTTACCTTGAAGACACAGTGTAGGACACGGTCAAAGGCGAGATGAGAACGGATCATGATGAGGAACAACAAATAAGAAACGATTGATTGTGACAAATAATTTGTGGTCCTTTTAAATAATTTACAATTTTAAATACTTTCATTTTAAATACTTTATTGAAATATTCGTCCGACGTTAAATTTGGCCATTTTCTGAAATAAATTTTAAAACTCCCAAAACTCAAGCGGCACAGATCCGTGCCGGCAACACAGCATAGAGCAATGACGATTAAAAAAAATAAATTAATTAATTAAATTAAATAAAAATAAAGAAATTATATATATATATATATTTATATATAAAATATTTTATTTTTTATATATATGTTTTTTTTTTATATATATATATATTTCAATAATAATTATTATTTTATTTTAATTAATTTATTTTATTTCATTATATTTTTTTGGTCATGGAAACTACCATAAAACACATGATTATGTGTATCTGTGCTACTTCTTTTGCATGTGTGACCGTTTTTTTTTTTTGTTTTTTTTGCTCAGTCATGTTTATATAGTTGGTTAAAATGAAATAAAACTTGGATCATCATATTGTATATTCAGGTTGTGCTGAGCTAAAGGTTAACTCACTCTATACTACACAATCCTGAACCCTACTGTATATACAGCATTTTTATATATAAAAAAAATAATAATAAAATAAAAAACAGCAAAATAAATAATAGCTAAAATGCTCTGAGCTACACACACACACACACAGATTTCCTTTTTAAGTGGAAAATGATCAAGTCTGAATTACTGCTTCATTAATTTTCCCATTAAAGGTGCGCGTTTAACATTATTGGTCCTGCGCGTCCGGTTACTGTATTACTGTACACACGAGCGTAGTTTCCCCTCGGAAGTGGATCGTGTCTTTCAGCCTCGCCGTGAGTGTGAACGATCCCGGTGTTCAGTGAGTCCTGCGTGGACAGCGGTCTCTCAGCGCTGTGTTCTGGGGGCTGACTGAGAGCAACAGGGTACGAGCGGGAGGCTGAGGCTCATTTGCATGTTTTGGCTAATGAACAGCTGGTGTTGAAAGAGCCTGTGGGGAGAGAAACAGAAAACACGTGTCCTATTGCGTCCTATTATTCTACAGCAGGCTAAGACTGACAGCCAGGTCACACACACACTCACACACACACACACACACACACACACACACACACACATGTATGGCCTTCCTACAAATTGTAAACATGGCTTCAGTGTTTGTTTGTTCAGAGGGTCTTATAATCAAACCAACACTGTGCTTTGTCTTTTCTTGAGATCATGAGTTGTGTTAATCCTGCACTAGTGCATGCATTCAGTGGTTTTATCATTTTAGCTGAGTGTTTTTTTTTTTTTTTTTAAATAAAATTAGTTGGTTTTTTTTGTCTTCCTTCCTTCTTAACGTTATCCAAAATATAGTTAAACATTTTCTGGGAATTCCGTATTTAAAACCGTTTTCTTCCGCTTCTGATCGTGCTTTATTACGAGCAACATGTTACGCTGCTAGAAGGAAGAACTGGTTTGAATTCTCCAGACCGGACATTCATCATATTTACACGATAAATAAATTACGGCCCAGCTACGTTTTTTTTTTTTTTTTTTTTTTTTTTAATTGCAAATCTAGCTCCAAGGGAGCCCGCCCTGCTCTTAGGAGGCTGGCCGTCTACCCACCTCCAGAAACCCTGGCACAGTCAATTATGGTAATGAATTGTCAATAAATATAAAAATTTAATATGGCCTGCTTATAGTGAGTGGCAGCTAAGGACTTGCCTCCAAGACAAATTTGCTGCTGCTGCAGATATTAAGTGCACCTGAAAGGGGAGGGCCGGGCCCGTTAGCCTGGGGGACCTGCCTGCATGCTTGTGCATCTCCAGACCCCCCTCCTGTCTCTGTCTGGAGCGCGGGAGCAAGGGTCCAACAGTCCGCACGCTGGGGATGAAGAGAAACGTGCTGCTCTTCCCCTGTTTATTTTGATGTTGATTACCATTCCACCCTCACTCCTGTGCACTGTCCCTGCTGTGTTCAGAACACACACACACACACACACACACACACACACACACACACACACACAATACTGCCTCTGCTCATACATAGGTGCGTAGGAAAGATATCGGATATTCACGCGCTTTCAACTATGTTACTTCTTCCTGTCTCTCTCATCTCGTTCTTCCCCCCCAGGTCTCGCAAGAATCAATCCTGTTCTTTAGGCTCCATCATGTTTCACGCCGTAACTCTCGGTTTCTTCTAGCCGTCAGACGAAGTCCGAATCTGAAATCACAATGCCGCGCGCCGGAGACGCATGTTTCTACACACCACTTACCACCGCAATCTGTTTGCGTGCTCTTCCCCCTCCAGGTGGATTACGCGCTGATTGCGTCCCAAGCCGGGGCCACACTCAACAACCTCCTGAGCCGGGCGCAGGAGCTGGTGAGCAAGCTGCGCTCCCTTCAGCTGGATCAGAGGGAGTTCGTCTGCCTCAAATTCCTGGTGCTGTTCAGCTTAGGTGAGTGGGGAAAAGACACGCAGGAGTGCTCGCTCCCAAATAAATCCCAGGGACGGATGTGTCCTCCGCGCCTATAAGCGTCTGATAAGCTTTATTCGTTTCACTACCTCGGACTCGCTGCCTGGTTGGAGAGGTCACACGTTTAGTAGCCAAATCCTGCTCTTGATCTTTATGATACAAAGAGTAAAGCAGTTTTCAGGAACGACCACATGTGAGGAGCTGTGATTGATCCTCGGTAATGTCCTAATGCTCGGATTTGGGTTTCTTTTAGAACTTTTATAACTCTTAAAACTTTTTAGCATTTTAGCCATTGCTTGTTTTTTTGTTTTTTTTATAAACATAAATAGGGTTCAGGATTGTTTTCAGTAAACCTGAATATACAATATGATGAACTGAGTTTTATTTCATTTTAATGAAATTAAATTTAAAAAATTAAATTAAGGCAAAGAACTAGCACAGATACACACGATCACATGTTTTAATTGTTGTTTTCGGGTTGGTTCTATGACCAAACTAATAATAATAACTCTCATTTCGTATTTTTACGACATCATTCCCATATTCTGGTAGTGAAAAAAAAAAAACAATAATACTAATGATGTTGTTAGTCTATCGGCTGC
>JAOVVA010000004.1:23390062-23409764 GCA_028565275.1 Leiocassis micropogon | reverse complement strand
AAAACACAATATTGGTGCTGATTTTATTTTGTTTTTTATGTTTATATATATATATATATATATATATATATATAAAATACAAAAAGTGTGTGTCAGCCAAAGAAGCTGCTCCGTTTTGGAGAGATGATTTTATATGCGCCCCAAAAATGGCCAAATTTCAGCTTTATACTGTCTTGCTTTAAACAAAAATGCAAATGATTCATATTTAGTATTGAATATAAGTATATAAGTATTGATGTTAAAATTGGTGCAAGCATATGACCTGTAAAAATTGTTGCTTAAACTGTAAAAAATTACGGACCCCCCCACCCCAAAAAAACCCCGTAGTGTCCGTAACCATGTGACATTCATGTATCATTATCTTAAACTATTTTGCATTTTGAGAATAATACATTTTTCAAGTTTACGACTTTTTTATGTGACATCTAAATCGGCCAAGTTTCACCTGAATGACAGTTGAGATCACTGAAAGATTTGAAATTCAAAAAAAGTTACAGACGCTACACCTAGGTGAGACACTTCTTGGCACCAATCCCATGTTTTGGGCGAATATGCAAATCTATACGCTTTTGTGCCGTACGGTATTTTTTTACCAAACACTACACTATACCGAACAAATCCCTTGTATCTATATAGATACAGTAAGAGAATCATACTGCATAAGACTGACACACAGCAGCAGGAGCGAATGGGGGCGGAAAGTGGATACGAGGGGTCATGTGGCGTGACCGATAGTGAAACGAACAACGTATCGCACAGAACCTAAGGGTCTGGAGTCGAGCTTCGGCACAGCCTCGCTGCACACTCAGGCTGTTTCATGTAAAAAGTTCATAATTAGTCCCACAGTGGCTAAATGTTAGAACAGAGATGGAGATAGAAGATGAGAGCGCTCATCGTGCACCGCTTTAACCTGACTGAGACGAAACTTGTGCTTTTTCTCTCGTTCTTAGTAGGGCATTAAGCTGCTGTGAACAAAATTAAACAAACAGCGATATTCTCTCTCTCTCTCTCTCTCTCTCTCTCTCTCTCGCTGTGTCTCTCTCTTAAACCTCGTTTCTTGCTTAAAGGCAAAAAGAGCAAGCCGTTATTCTTGAGAGGTTGTTTTTTTTTTTAAACAACCCTGTTTCATTTTCTTTTAAATGCAGCCTACAGTAATTAGCAATTAAAATCAGTCTAATTTGTATAATTTACTTTAATTAGTCTAAAAAGGACAAAAGGCGCTATTAAATCTCAGTAGTCTTCCTCGCCGTGTTAAAATCTGGTAGCGTTTTTAATGCACATTAATTCGGACATCAACTACAGTACGACCTGAAAACAGTAACCTACACGCAAACAAACACATACACACACACATACACACACGGGCAAGCATAATGTGCCGTCCAGCGTTCGCACCCTCCTCCCAAAAGTAATAAAAAAAAGAAAAGGTGTGACTGGGGTTAAGAAGCATGTTTTATTTCCCGGTTTTCTATCAGGGGTTAATACTGACAGGGGTGAAGCAGAGGTTTTGTAATTGGTTGCCTCTTGATAGACCCCTCCCCCCCATCCTGAGCTTTGCCCACGAGTGTCACCCAGGGGTCACGGAGAACATCCTCGCTGGGGCCGTGAAGGACTCGCTGCTCGTTCTACAGACCTCATTACACACTGAACAATCTCCGACCCCTCCTCCCTGTCTGTTTATCCTCTCTCTCTCCCTCTCTCTCTCTCTCTCTGTCTATCCTGACCATCCTCTGTTTCTTTTCCGGGGGCTTGAACAGTTTGGATTATTTTGCCAGTGCCAGCTGCCTCATTAGCCGTACCCGACTAACCCGAACCACGCATCGGCGTCAGGGGAAAGGTGCAGAGACGCTCGCTCTCACGCTCAACCTCAGGTCAAAGAAATTAATAAAAGATCATATTGCACAGCCTTTCTGATCTGGACTAAATTCAGACGTTCACTAGAGAATCGTTAACACCTCATACCGACCACCTGCAGCCATTTAGGGTATATACGCTGACAGTGAATGAGCCACATGCTAAAAGTGAAGCAGTTCGAACTGTCAGAAATCAGAGTATCATTCTGATTTGGTTGTATATTATAAAATCTTTTTTCGCTCCCTTTCCAATCAAAATTTCTTGAGTGCTGAGAATGTATTCAGGCTCATACCCTTCATGATTGCTTCTTATTCAGTAATTTGTAGTAATAATAATAATAATAATAATAATAATAATAATAATAATACGAGGGGTGTTCAAGACAATTGCGTGATGCAATTTCTGGTAAGTGGTGGCATAAAACTGATTGAGATTTACCTCAAACGGTTCAAAACCTTTAAAGAAGGCCAATGTGCCACTGCAGTCGTTCCTGTGAACATTCAATAAGTGAATTGAATAACTGTATATAACTGTATTCTGTTCTTCAACAAAAGTCCTGGTTTGACTTGAACAACCCTTGCCATAATGCATATTGCAACAACGCGTAATTCATAAGCATTCAAGCATTGTGACTACAAGATAGACGCCTACAGTCCAAAGATATGGGGTTAGGTTGATTGGTGTTTCCAAATTTCCCATAATGCATTGTGACTGGTTGGGATGCTGTCCAGGCGGTACCCTGGGTTGTGCCTTGAACTTTGTGAGACTCGCCAGACCTTGGATGACCCAGTGCAATATTAGTGTGATTTGTGAAAAGGATGGTGTGATGGATTGATAGATGGATAGATGGTTTGGGTGGATGCATGGATGGATTATTGGATGGATGGATGGGTGGATGGATGATTTGATGGATGGTTTGATGGATGATTGGATGGATGATTGGATGGACGGATGGATGGATGGATGATTTGATGGACAGATGATTGGATGGATGGATGGATGGATGATTTGATGAATGATTGGATGGATGGAAGGATGGATTATTTGAGGGATGGTTTGATGGATGGATGGATGAATGTTTGGATGGATGGATGGATGGATGGATGGATACTTTGATGGATGGATGGATGATAGATGGTTTGATGGATGGTTTGAAGGCCAGACTAGTTTTTGGAGCAAACACATCATGAAGTGCATCATACAATTAATAATATACACTGTGGCCCAGTTATGTGATAACGATGTCGATTAATAGTGTTTCCATAAAAACACAAAAAAAATTCCATATAATATTGTGAATTACTTTGTTTGATTAATTATTGTTATAATTTTTCTGTAATCTTG
Organism: Leiocassis micropogon; assembly: GCA_028565275.1. Classification (NCBI taxonomy): domain Eukaryota; kingdom Metazoa; phylum Chordata; class Actinopteri; order Siluriformes; family Bagridae; genus Leiocassis; species Leiocassis micropogon. The sequence goes on along the minus strand of JAOVVA010000004.1, from coordinate 23,406,566 downwards.
TTTAAGTGAGTATTTTCTCATAGTTGTATCGCCTCCTTTTTATAGATGTGAAGAACCTGGAGAACTTCCACCTAGTGGAGAGCGTTCAGGAGCAGGTGAACGCAGCACTACTCGATTACGTCATGTGCAACTACCCGCAGCAGACAGACAAATTCGGCCAGCTCTTGCTACGGCTGCCTGAGATCCGCGCCATCAGCCTGCAGGCTGAGGAATACCTTTACTACAAGCACCTGAACGGCGACGTGCCCTGCAACAACCTGCTCATCGAGATGCTGCACGCCAAACGCGCCTGAACCTCGAAGCATTTTTCCGAAATCAACCGACGCGCACACACACACTGCTCCCAGACAACACTCTTCCAGTCGAGCAACAGCAGCCACAGCATCCAAACATGCACTCAGAAGCAGTGCTTTGCTTACGCTGGGATTCCATGGTTCGGGCCAAAACCGAGAAGGAAACGGGGAGCCGATAGACTGATAACGGGGAATCCGTTCCCCCATCCCCCACCGAATTCAAAAGATAAATGAAGAAATTTACCAGAACAGTGATGTTATGACCTCTGATCTCTTGGTACAGCTCTGATAAACTTTCTGTGAGCAGCTAAAACTTCATATATCAAGCGTAATCATTTCCCCTCTGATGAGGGTTCGAGACAGCACGTCTTGTTTCTTGTCCAAGACCTGGAGCTGTCAAGACGGCCTTCGAGCTTGAGCAGTAGAGTAAAGTCACCTGGTGCATACTTAAATAGGTCTCGGTTCAAACAGCAGGACTCGCGTTCTCTTACTCGAGAGGTTAAAACGTGCATTCATGGAACTTTTTTTTTTTTTTTTTTTTTTTACCTCTGAACCCGTACAAGTTCTTTCATTTTTATTAAGTTATTAAACAGTCATGTTTGTCCGTATGGTTTCACTGACGCGGTGTAGAGGGGGGAAAAAAGGAGCACTATAAAACTCTGAGACACTATAAGATCCGTTTCGTTTCATCACAACGCGACGAAAGACACCGTCGCAGAGCCGAGATGAAGAAATACTGCCTCGGTCCAAACCAGACCAAAGCCTGCTGCAGAACAAACTCAAGAAACAACAAACAACCTTTTATTGTCAGTATTATGTGAGTCTTGCCTTATTTTATTACCATGCTAGCTAACTGTGCTGATGTGAACTATAACATGTAAAAAATGTAATATATATACACACACACGTATATATATATATATATATATATATATTATATATAAGTATTAATGTAATACAACTAAGCAGAGGTGTTTACATTGATGTGGTCATGTGGGAGAGAACTGTGATGTAAAGTAAAGTGGAGGTGAGCTGAATTGCAAAGCAATGAATTCTTATATAAAAAAAAAAAATGAAAGAAAAAACAAGAAATCTGTTCCTCTGGTTTGTTTTCTTCAGTGTGTACAGTTTTCATCTTTGTCCAGTACTTAACAATGTCGTGAGACACTAAAATCAGAAAGGAAATCTCACTTTATATTTGTGCTTCAGGATGTTCAGTCATTCGATCAACTGTACAAGTTTTTTTTTTTTTATTTAAATTCCTGTCTCCTTTATTTCGCATTTTTATGTTCTCCTTTTTAAACGTATGTCACTGCTTGAGCATAAACATAATTTATTGTGTAATGCTTTTATTCTTGTGTGTGTGTATATATATGTATGTATGTATGGATGGATGGATGGATATGTGTGTGTGTGGGTGTGTGTAAGCACAAAAGCAGTCAATAATGATGTACAATAAAGCATGGTTTTTTCAACAAAAAAAAAAAGAAAAGAAAAAGAAAAAACTGTCTACCGAAGACCGGAAAAGTGATCCCGAGACGAAATGAATCATCTGTCCGTCACTGATGAGAGGTGCGTTCAAGTGAAGTCATGTGACCGTGCTTTCATCTCATTCTATACCAAAGACAGGATCTAATCTTGCAACAGCTCATCATCATCATCATCATCATCAGCGTCTACTGATCAAAACGGCGGTGTGGACAGTTAGTCGGAGGGCTCGGGATGTCTTACGCAAATATCGGGTCGTGGTGAGCGTTGGGACATTATTGAATGTTTGTCTCAATTATTAATGAAAGTAATTATGTTGGTCTCACGATATTTATTGAATTTTGACATGAAAAAGGAAATAAAAGCTCTTTACTTTGTATATGGTAGCTTTGTATGTCGAGTCATCTTTCGGATACGGATTCGTCTGTCCCAAATCTACACGTGGCATGAAGTCTCTGGAGTACTGAGAAAAAAAAAAATTTCTACCTTGATGCTATCTAAGCACTGAGATAAGTGCATTAGTGTAGCAGTCTCATAATTCACTCACTCACTCACTCATCGTCTATAACACTTTATCCTGTATTCTGGGTCGAGGGGGGGCGTGGAGCCTATCCCAGGAGACTTAGGGCACGAGGTGGGGTACATCCTGGATGGGTGCCATCATAGGGCACATACACACACCTCACTCACACACTTCGGGCAATTTGGGACACCAATCAGCCTAATTTGCATGACTTTGGACTGGGGGAGGAAACCGGATAACCCAGAGGAAACCCACCAAGAACGGGGAGAACATGCACAATCTAAAGTGTACTAAAAGTTACTACAGAACAGCATATGATGACATTTAAATACCTCATATTTTAATAAGTAATATACTAAAATATAAATGTTCTACAGTATAAACCATGTACGGTACTGTGTACACGACAGCCAGACCTCCTGTCAGAGCTGCTGTTCTAGGAAATCCTTACTGATTTGAAAATTCAGCAGCGCAATAGTAAAATAACCATTTAATGATGTGTGATCTGTGTGTCACATGACCACGTGAGATTGCCGTCAGTCGTGGAATGATCTGCGACAGCCTTGTCATATTGAACACCACAGCTGGATCCACATGCTTACATGGATTGTCCCTGATAATTCAATAAAATAAGGTCCATGTCCCTATTGTATTTAAGTCATATAATAATATCACGCACAAACACACTGCCTCATTTTATACTGTTTATTTACATAGAAATAGACAATAAACAGTGGATACAATGCATTTAATTAGAAAGAAACTGGAAATAAACCTGATAGTCAAACAAATTATTGTCTCTCAAACTGGAAAACAAGGACAACTACTAATAAATATTAACAAATCGTTGAACATGTTCAGTTCTTTTAATAAAATATTAACAATAACAATTAAACAAGGAAAGATGAGTACACACTCATACATCTGAAATCACAGATATATAGAACAATAGAAAAAAAATTCAACAGTTGTAAGACAGTAACAGTGGATATAAAATGTCTACACAGCTGTGTGATGTTCTACACCACTTTGGTCAACTACTGTTTGTTTTTGCTAGAAATAAATTAGAATTGACTTGTAAAAGATATATTTAAAAAAGGCTTTTGAGGCTTAATCATGTCCATTTTTTTTCTTTATTGTAGCAAACAACGAAATTCAAATGATTAATAAATTGAAATGTGCAGCCTTTAAAACTCAGAGAATTTTAGCCTTTTTTTGTTTTCCTGTTGTTTTTTTTAACACATACAGGGCTCAGGATTGTGCAGTACAGAGTAACATTTCCTTTTTTTCAGCACAACCTAATTATGCAATATAATGAATTAGAACTGAATTTGATTTCATTTTAACCAACTATACAAACATGACTGAGCAAACTATTTAAAAATGTGTCACATAGCGAAGAAATAGCATTGTTTCGGTCATTTCTATGACCAAAATAATAATAATAACAATAATAAGAAGAATAAGAAGAACATTTGGAGAGTTTGACATTTTTGTGACGTCATTCCCATATTCTCGAAAACTCAAATACACAGTTTGAAGTCTGCAGCCTTCCCGTTAACACACACTGGCAAGGCCTATGTAAAAGCATGTGAATATCTTTTAATCATACACGACAGTTGATTAATCATCATATGCTGAGTTGCCGGCACACTGATATGTGCCTGTTGGTTTTAAAGGGTTTAAATGATAGAAAAAGAAAAAGCTTACTGTAACCTGGTTGCATAAGTATTCATTTATATATATTTATTTAACGTTTTTCTTTTTTTAAATCACCGTCGGCTTGTGTAATAGAAGTCTTTAGACTTTAGAAGTGTTTGTTTGTTTGTTTGATAAGCACATCTTGATTTAGCAATTTGATTTTGATTCCACTCTTCCTCACACAAAAACTCCAGATCTATCAATCTATCACCTTGCAATCTATCCCAACTCATTCCACAGGGCTTTTTATAGGGCTTAGACCTGAGCTCAGACTGGACCATCCCAAAATGCTGCTTTCTTTCTCTGAAGCCATTTCGTTGTTAACTTGGATTTGTGCTGTCCAACAGAGGCATACAAGTTTTACAGACATACAGAAATGGATTAATATTTGGAGCCTTTAGGTTCTTAATATCTTTCTATTCTTTCTTTCTACCCTACGTAAAGAGAAGCAGCTTCCTAGCATGAAGCTACCACCACCATGCTTCACCACGAGGATGGTGGTCTTTGGGTGATAAGCCGTCTGTTTTTTTTCCATTAAACATACTGTATGAGGGCTGTACTGAAAGTAATGCAAAGTATGACTATTATATGTAACTGATATCGGTGGTTCAAATTGCACATGACTGCAAAACAATTCCTGCTCTCTGATGGGTTCCCTGTTGAGCCTGGTTCCGCATTTGATGGTCTCCCACTAATGATTGGACTTCATCCACATCGTCAATGGTGTCATCTCTGCTAACATTCTGTAGCTCAGTGTGAGGCCTTCACCTGGGACAAAGAGGATTTTCAAAGAGGAGTCGAGAGGGTTCAACAATGGAGTAACTTCATGGCTTGTGAATCTGGCCAGCCCAAAGAGTGACCAGTACTCGCCGTATGTTCCTGCAGCTCCTTTAATGTTGCAGTCGGTCTCTAGAGTGGATCAGGATAACTTCTGGAATGACCAGTGTATAATAATTACGTTTGAACACGAGCATGAATGCAAAAGGTTAATTCTAAGTACAGTCATATGTTCCATTATAAAAGGGTGTATATACTTATGCAACCAGGTTATTATATTCTTTCATCTTCTTCTCTTTCTCACCCCTTAAATTGTTTCTATTTGGTTTGATTTGAAAAACCTGTATTTTCTTGCTTGCTATATCACATTAAAGATAAAAAAAAAAAAGATCTGACATTTTATCTTCTTTATGACAAATATTGAATCGAATTCAATGATATCTCAGAACCGATATTAAATGCTTCCTGCTCTAGCGAATACTGATTGTTAGTTTTCAGTTAAAGCTCGCTGCCAGGCTGCTGCGGAGACGAGTGTAGTGCACAGCACGAGTGCAGATCTGTGCCCATGGGAACATGAAGACTGCAGGAATCTGCTTTTCCTTTTACAGACCCCACTTGGTTATTCTAAAACACACATATAAAAACATAGACATGAATGTGGCATAGTTAAATAAAGTGCTTAGAAATAATCATATGACAATAACCTCATGTAAATACAGACCGCAGGGCATATGATTGCAGGACTTTAATAAGAACAAACATTTTGTTTATTCAACAAATATTACTTGTTGTCAAGTTCTTATTTAAACTTAATTAATGTATGAGGGCCGTTCAAATCAAAGCGGGACATTTGATTGTGCAGAATAACAGAATACAGTTATAAGAACTAAAAGAGTAAAAATTAGAGTAAAGATTATATAGAGAACTATGAGAGTAAAAAACCTCTCGTTATTTCTCTATATAATCTCCTGATACACTAATGCACTCATCCCAGTGATTTACTAGTGCTTGGATACCATCAAGGTAGAAAGTTTTCTCAGTGTACTGGAGTCATGATCAGACTGCATGCTTCATGTCTGAAAGACTGGCCTCCCAGGAATTCCTTTAATGGCCTTTAATAGAAATAGCTTGGAGTGAGGTCAGGTCTGTACGGGGGATGTGGCAATACCTTGCAGCCGAGGTCCTGTAACGTGCAAGTGGTGTTGGTGAATGATTGTGTGTACAGTTCCCACAGACAGATGCGTCTCTTCTGCAAGTTGGTGACATCGATTTTCAAGGATCATGGGTTCCACTTGCAAAATGTGCACAGAAACGACTGTACTGGGCTCTGAGCCGGGATCATCAGCCGGGATCGTCATTTACGGACGCACGGCCTTATTTTAAAACGTTTAAATGTTTTGCTGTGGCTAAGAGTCTCAGCATCGTACTGCGCTTGACGTCTTCTGTAAATGTCAATGAGTTCCGAAAATTCATTGCAAGTCCCAGTTTGACATGAACGCCCCTAATTTTCACTCATTCACTCATCTTCTATAACACTTTATCCTGTATTCAGGGTTGCAGGGACCTGGAGCCTATCCAAGGAGGGCACAAGGGCAGGGTACACCCTGGACGGGGTGCCAATCCATCGCAGAGTACACACACATACACACACTCACTCACACACTACGGACAATTTTCGAACATCAATTAGCCTAACCTGCATATCTTTGGACTGTGGGAAGAAACTGGAGTACCCAGAGGAAACCCACCAAGCATGGGGAGAACATGCAAACTCCATGCACACAGAGACGGGAATCGAGCCTGGGCAGGAATCGAACCCGGACCCTGGAGGTGCAAGGAGACAATGCTAACCACTACACCACCGTGCCGCCCCCTAATTTTCAATTCTATTTATTTTTTACTAAGCAACATTTATTTTTAAAATGTTATTTGACAGGTGCACTATTTATATAATCAGTGACCTTTCAAGGTTGGGAGACAGGATGCTTAATAGCTTAATAGAGCTGTTATTATAGCCAGGGACTATCTGACCATTTTGGTTCATACATATTCACATTCCATACAAACTTAAATAATTCTTTTGATTGTGTAAAGCTGCTTCGCGACAATGGCAATTGTTAAAAGCGCGATACAAATAAAATGTAATTGAATTGAATTGAATTATTACACCTAGTGGTAACAAACATGAACTGCACCATGTGTTAATATAGGCCCATTGAGGCATGAATCATGCTGCCCCATTCTTGCTGTATGAACCCTTTGGTTGCTAAATATGATTACCAAAGTTAAGGTTTAAATTTTTTTTTTTACTTTTTTACATTAAATTATAGCAATTTACAGCATATTGGTTGGATTAAATCTATAACATTTCCAAAAGCAACAAAAGCAAAGTGTAATGCTGCCAAATGTGCCAGTATTATTATATAAAAATCTTATATTTTAGTTTTTTTTTTTTTTTTAAGGTGGAAAAGATGTAATGGTCATAGTAAGTTTATATGAATAAAAGTACAAATATGAATGTATTCTCATATATGGAAAAGCTCATATTTCATCCTGACACAATATTGGTGCAAAGACCACGCTGCAGTACTTTTAATAATAAACTTACAAAACTTATAAATCGAAGTGGAAGAATTAAGGTTTATCAAAGGGTACTTGATTGTTATGCTAAACGTTTCCTTAATTTGCAATTTAAAAAAAGAAGAAAAAAAAAACAAAACACTACAGCGAAGGTCACCATATTTCATTTAAATACATGTATTATGTATAAGTTTATCTCAACACAGGGACACCAAAAACACCGCTCTGTGTTTTCTATCATTATAAGTCATTAGAGTATTTAAAAAAAAAGAAAGAAAAGAAAAGGAGGGGGGAGATTTAAGTACCTGTCCCTCTCTCTTTCAGACATTCCATTAATTACTTGGACAATGGCACAACTTTAGAAGTAGTAATTTTCAATTTTAAATCCAGGACAACAAAAAAACACAGAGTGCTGGAGAAAGAGAGAAAAAAAAACAAACGTGTATGTATTCAGCTCCTTCATGCTATACTGGCACTTAAATCCTACAGCCCTTCCATAAAAAAAAAATAAAAAAATAAAAAAAAGACTCAAGGTTATGTACGATTGAAAACCCCCACAAACAACCACTTCAGAAATCCATTTAGAGTCAGCGCAGGAGCATCTAATTCAAACATGTTGTTCTGTTAAAATGGTCGCGCTCTGTCTTCAAAAACTCTCCTTCTTTCCCATTCATGTTGATCTGGCCTTTTTGTAAAAGCGATTAAACTCCCATCTTCTGAAGCAAAGACACTATTACAGGAGACCAGATGCTGGGTTCGATTAGGCGGTTAGAGGCGAAAAAAAATGACCTTTTGTTGTCAGAAATGTTTGGCTGCCGGGGTAATAAAAGTAATAATCATAATAATAATAACAATAATAATAATAATAATAATACACCAGCTTGTTCTGATGAGAAAGCTGATGACGGAGAGCATTCGTAGTACGTTTCTTGTCGTTGTATATCACTGATATTCAGATGAGACACTGTGGGAATCCTACCATCCCGCGTTTTTTTCCCCCTAATTACTCAATGACCTCTCCCCCCGCTGTGAAGCTGCAGAGGAGTGATGGCCATTTTGCCACGCTGAGATGTGGAACACGGTGATGCGCAATTATTCTGAAATTTAAAAAGAAAAAAGAAAAAAAAAGAAAAAGAAATGTGCGAATACTTGGAGTTGCCTTTGGAGAAATTCAGCCATCTAAAATGAGAGCTGGGTAGATCCAAGGTCAGAGCTTCATTGTGTCTCATCCAATTGAATCCAAACAGACTCGGCGCTTGAGTGTTTCTTTGTCGGCCGACAATGGCAGCGTGGTCTTCAGACACGGCGTGCTTGATAAATCAGCTTCATAATGTCACTCAAGGTCACCTCAGGTAGCCTTGAGGGCCAAGTGCACGTCTTTACCAGTGGGAATAAGATGTCCCGGCTGCCTTTATGATCACACACGGGTCTCGGTTTTACACGGATCCTGATGCCAGTCCACACCGAATAAATATGATGAAAACGTAAACATATGAATAAAATCTTTTTTTTTTTTTTAAATAAATAAATAACTAAAGACTCAAACGTACAACACAAACCCTGTGGAAAGTCCTGATGGACCTGTAAGTGTGTGTAGAAAGCGTAAGCAGCATCTCCAGTCCTTGAACCTTGAATTGTGACCCAATGATGCAAAGCTCAGCAAGCCAAAAAAAAAAAAAAAAACAGACTAGACACAAGTTCATGCACAGGCAGAATCACAAGAAAACAAGCAAATCGCCGCCCTGAATCCACGTTCTCTCTCTCTCTCTCTCTCTCTCACACACACACACACACACACACACACACACACACTGGCATGAAAAGACCACCTGTGAAAGTTCAGATATAGCAAGTTTGAGGTTATAAAGCTAAAAAAAAATGAGAAGGACACATAAAAAAATAGTGCATTTACTAAGGAATGAACTGAATGAATGCTAAAAAAAAAATTTATTCATTGATGTGTGCGTGCATTTTTTGTTCTCCGCAAGTACAGTATGCACAATTTCCATCAAGGTTAATGAGGAGCTGAATTTGGACTAGGCACTGTCCTTGATTTATTCTTTTTCGCTACAATAATTCACTAAGCGCGTCTTTATCTACTGCCGGGTACGTCTCTTAAACCGGGCGTCTCACACAGCACAGGACAATGAGAGAATCCACAAGACAAGGAGATTTGAGGGTATTTCAAAGGATACTGACAAAGCCTAGATGAGAAGAGGTTTTGTGTGTGTGTGTGTGTGTATGTGTCGCGCAAAAGACTTGGCACTTTCTCCCTGTCTTCTTTCCTTGATACACAGCTGTTCGCAAACACCTGATAGGAAATAAGCACTTATTTAGTCTGCCAGTAGCTCCTTGGAGACTTTGCGGTGGTGGCGTCCCAACTGCAGCTACTTGATATCAGAGGAGTGTGTGAGCCAAATGAACATGACAAAAAAAAAATTTAAAAAAAGCAAAAAAAAAAAAAAGCAGCCACATCACATGGGCTGGAGCTCTGGACCATCAAAGGGAATGAGAAGAAAGCTCAAGGGACCTGCATCTGTTCCAGCATGCTGAGGCTGGATCTCATCACCTGCTGAGAGAACAGGCCAAGCCTGTCAAGCTGTCATTGACCTGTGGCAGGCTTGGCCACCCCCTCCTGACACCGATTTGCTTGAGAGTGTGCATGTACTTGACAGAAGGTATCACGTCTTGGCTTCACAGCATAGTGTGTAAACGTTAAGGATAAGCGATCGGCTGCAGGTTCGGTGATGGCGACTCTGTGACTCCATCGGCAATTAGGCTTTTTGAGGAGACTCATGGTGAATAAATTCCGCAGCCGTTCAGCAAGTTAACCGGTAGTTATCTGAGATGTATCTTAAACCTTGGATCTATCCATCATCTCTCTCTCTCTCGCTCTCTCTCTTTCTGCAGAACAGCAATTTTTCTAATGTTTTTTCCCCATTCCTTCCCTTTGTAAGCTACTTCCCAACTTTAACTGTATGTAGGTCCGTCTATTATCAAAGACAGCAAAAGCCACACCTGGTACGAAGCAGTTTTGCACCTTATTAAGGTAAAGCCTGAAGTTAAGGGAGATAATTCTGATCCGTGAATGCTAGACGTAGAAAGAGCAAGGGCAGAAGTCTGCAGCCGCAGCAAGTGAATTGGATCGATATTTTTTTCACAGAGAGAGAAAAAGACAGACTTCTTCAGTGCGAGAAAGGAAAAAAGAAATGCTCCTGGCGATATGGAGAGCAAACTACCAAGACTGACAGAGTACTTATTGTTTTGTTTTGTTTTGTTTTTTTTCTCAGACTAAACACAATCTTGTGAACTCTTGCACTTTCAAGCTCTGATCAAACATTGCCACCACTTGGCAAAAAAGTAAAAAAAAAAAAAAATCTGATGAACTGGGAAAGATTTTTTGATTGTGTTAAGCAACAATTAACTACGGTGCCATTATTTGATTATTTGCTGTTCTTACAGTCGTGCACCGGGCAGCTCCAAGGTCTCTCGTTCGACCTGTGGCGATATTCAGCTTTTCAAAATGAGATACAGGTGTATGCACAGATGGTTCGATCTGTGTCTTTGTTGAGATTCTGTTCAAGTCCTCTCCTTGTCCATGCGTGTATGTGTGGGGTTCTCCTGTTTCCTCCAATTTCCTGAAATGGTAGGTGGATTGGCTACTCTAAAACAGCACCCTAAGTGTGAATGGGTGTGTGATATATCCATGGATGTTACTATTGTGCGCTGAATGTTATTAAGAAACAATCCAGATCCACAAATATGAAAAAATAAATGTAAGTAAGCAACAGTAACATGAAAATATGCTGTAGTAAAAGAATATAAATTGATTAAACTTGAAAGTGCTTTGCATTTCAGGGCTTTAATCTTCAGTGCAGAATGCACATGTGGAAATAAGAAAGCATCACCACTCTATAATAAGTAATTAATTACCGCTATAATAACAAAATAATATACTGTATTGTTTCAGTTAAAAAAGATTCAAAGTATGGCTTTTTTTTTTATATATATATATATATTTTGGTCCATCCATGTGCCATCCGACACATCGGAGATATATCCGGCATTTCGGTGGAAGTTATTCAAGGGGTCGGGTTGTCAGCTTGATACCCATCATTCACACGCTACAGGAACACCAATTAGCCTAACCTGCATGTCTTTGGACTGTGGGAGGAAACCAGAAACCGTCCAAGCACAGGCAGAACATGCAAACTCCATGCACACAGACCCTGAGGCGGGAATCAAACCCCGACCATGGAAGTGCAAAGCGACAGGCTTAGAGCTAACCTCTAAGCCACCGTGCCACCATAATATGGCATTTACAGTAGTACTAAAATAAGTAAAGTAAAATCATCTCCCCTGCTAAAACTGCAGATGTTCATAATGTAAACTGGAGAACTTATCACCCAAAGAACTTCTTCACCATGGTAAAGCATGGTGGTGGTAGCTTCATTGCTATAGAGGGGACTGGGCTAAAAAATGATGAAGAAAATAATGAAGAAGAATAGTCTAAGTGGTGTTGTAATACAGTTGTAACGACGTTGCAAAGACATCCATTGTCAAGACAACATTGTCAGCATGACTTAAAAAAAAAATAAAATGAGATAACTTTGAATTAAAGACAACACTGAGAGAAAATTGCACATATGATCCAAAAAACTATAGAATCTGAACCTTCATATGGAGCATTTAATGCTGATCTCACTCACATAACATTCAACCACATCCATGGTCCCTTACGTTTCGAACAGCGTGTTAAGAATTCTTATTGGACACAACAGCTTCCCAAATGCAGTGTGTGTATCTCATGTCACACATCTCTTAGTGTAATACCTCTCTGTTTCATTTTCTTTTAGAAATATGACCGTGAGCTGCGTCTTAACTCCCAAATTCCTCTACTGTAATATGGTGTTTGAGTCCGGAGTCCTGCTCTGACCATGAGTTTAATATTAATATTGTTCTGCAAAAATGTCATGTAGTCAACGGTGTTCCAACGTCATTTCATTCAAGTAATCCTAACTTTCAAAGACCTCATACCAACATTGCACTAACGCCTGTACTGTTGCCAAATGATCATCACCAAGGTTTGACAACCAAAAATTCCTGCTGTGGTGGAATGAACACGGCTGTGCACAGACAAATCAAAATGTTGGTCGAGTTGGGCTCTTACCAAAACCAGACTGAGTGCCGTATTACAAGTAGAAACTGATTTCAAAAAGTATTAATTAAAAAGTTTGTACAAAAATGTAACCCTGTTACTGTATGTTTTTCATTTTCATATGTTTATAATTTTCTTAATAATCTTATTATTTTAGTTGCTACATTGCATCATATTAAAGGTGGAAAAATATTTGACATAATAGATTCATTTTTTCTATACTACACCATTGATACAGGCTTGTGTAGACATTTTATATCCACTGTATTAATTATGTGTGTATCTTAGGGGACAATCTTCACTAAGCTCAGCATACGGCTACTTTCTCATCACGATGTTGCTTTGAAGCATAGTGTGCTTACTTAATCAGATTAAATAAATAGTAAGGGTGCCAGAAATTTGTACAGAACATTTGGTTCAGGAGGTATCCGGTGATTATTTTTGCAAATTGCTGTGTTATATTCATGTTATTACTTGAAGGCTATTAATAAATAAATAAATAAATAAATAAAGAACCTTTTTTTTTACCTGTCTTGATATAGATTATGACTATTTCTAGTGTAATTCTACAAACAGATACAAAAATTTTAAGCTCTAAACACAAAAGTACAGACACCAAAGTCAGTTTTGTCTTGAGGATTGGCTGCCCAGACTTCCTGAAGGACTTTTTTTTTGCCAAGATCTTGTCTCATGTTGAATGCTGAGTGGTTGGAACAGACTGGAGGGGAAATGAGGTCGCTGCTGAGATTGTTACTTAAACAACCAATTTTAAAATTGTATCCGTAGAGACTTTGTAGCCTCACACAGTAAAACATTGTCCCCATTTCTTTAGTTTTATCTACATCATTTACATTTTTTTAATATGACGAAATCATGGGGTCAGGGGTCATGACTTTTGCACAGTACTGTAAATATATGTACTGTATATAGATGGCTAGATTCATAGATAGACAGTCACTTCATATTTAATAAATTCGAGATGAAGAGAGGCCCACTGAGATTATTACAAGTCAGATATAATCAAACTGAACACGTAAAAAAATGTTAATCGAGGTGAGAAATAAATGCAACCTGTGAAAGTATGCAGATTAAAAAGCTCCCATCTTTCTGTAAAAAAAAATTGAAAGTAAACTGAGGATATGTAATTATTTAGCTGTATTTACTCTTGGGCAGGCAGGTAACACAGATCACGGCAGAAAAAGAAAGAGTTAAAGAACATAAAGCAGCGTCGTAATGAAGCGCAAAAATTTTACATGATAGGCTCGTTAAGGGAAATAGACTGATTAATGTGGTTGCTATCAGATATACGAATGCCTTATATATGTATCTTAGGTATATATTATTATTTTATTCAATATGATGGTATTTTATTTTATATGTAATTCATTGCTATACATTATACAGTATGTATATATATATATATATATATAATATGATAATATTATTAATATTTTATTAATATAATAAAAAATATATATTTGTTTGCATCAGTGGATAGCCAAGGGAAGTGAGTTTACAAATTTTAAGATAGTTTTTTTTTTTCCTTGCCATTTTGTGCAAGATTTAGTTTTTGTGAACATACTGTAGCCACATGGGTCCCAACAAAAGTTAGCGCAGACATTAGCAAAAAGAAAAAGGAGCCACGTTTTTAGTGGAAATTATGAAAGAAATGAGCGCTAAAAAAAAGGCTGGTGCCAACAGGAATCATAAATTAAGGTTAAGTAAAAAATTTATGTCTATTTATTACATATTTTACTTGACTTTTCTAAATATTTTACATTCAAGCACATGATAATAGTGTTGGAAATGGGTAATGTTGAGTTATTTTTGAGTGGCTGTAACAGATTATCTGCGTTTACATTATTTCCTATGGGAAAATGCGTTTCATAATAAGAAATTTCGCCTTAAGAACTCGCCTCCTGAATGGATATATATATATATATATATATATATATATATATATATACAGCAGAATGCGAATGCGAATTTAATACATTCGGGAGGCGTATATATATATATATATATATATATATTTTTTTTTTTTATAAAAGTAGCTTGATATGCAAGGTTTATCCTGAGAGAGAGAGAGAGAGAGAGAGAGAGAGAGAACTACCTGTGGGTGACAACTGTGACACAATCACATGTCATCTTTGTCATGTCACACTTTTCTGTACATGCTGACTTGGCCCTAATGGCATGTGTAATAGCCAAAGAGGTCACATCCAGGTTGGCGTCCTGCAGATCTAATGGATTTATCTCGGGCTCCTGACCCGTATTGGATGTAAACAGGAAAATGCTTGCAGGAAGGAAGGGCTCCATTTTTCTTTCTTTCTTTTTCAAAAGCTGTATATGCTGGAGACGGCTCACTCTGTCAGTAAATAGCAATACTTGAGTAACAGCAGATGAGAATAATGGACGACATGTAAATCCTTCTTTCTTTCATTCTGAGTAAGTACTGTACTGTGAAGCTTGTTTTTTTTTTTTATCTTTTCAGTAAAGCAGTATTGAATAGAAGATGTGAAAACTACAAATGTTTTATTATGGTCAGCATTTATATTCTATTTATATTCACTATAACAAACCTGTTATATATTTCATATACTGTAAAAACTAAACGGCTTTAATGAGTAAAAAATGCAACGGATAGAAAAGCAGGACTCATTTACTGACACACACTCATAAAAAAAGCGTTTCAACCTAACTTTTTATTACTTATTGATTAAACTCTGAAATAAAGATTAAATCGAGTTTAATAAATCGTTTAATTATTGAATTCGCAAACTTCGCAAGCTTCTGATCTCTTCACACACATGTCAAGGGTCACCTGAGCCCGAGGTCAACACACGGCCGGCCTGGAGGAAGTGATTTCATGAGTGAAAAGATGTCAGCTTGTTTTCCGGGTTTTTTTTTTTTTTTCCTTCCTTTCCTGTTGTGCTCTGATAGCCACTTCCTCTGGAGTGGGAGTGGAAGTGGGGTGTTGCTCGCCAATCCGCCCACGGCACAGGCGGATATATCCGTCACATACACACACACATTGCAACGGGGTGAAAAGGGGTGGAGCCAGGGCAGACGAGCAGCTCTATATAGCATGCTGCATGAATGATTAATCAACAGTCAGTCACCAGGACGAGTGTTTCCTTCCTGGCTTTTTTATCTCACGCATATTTCAGAGCCATTCACAGAAAACACACATGTTGCCAGGGCAGAGTGACCCAGACTAGTGGGTTTAGAACGGATGAGCGGTCAACATGTTGGAGCAAAGACTACTCTAAAAAAAAATAAATAAATAAAAGTAAAATGTCTAGTGTTCAACGAGCAAATTAAATATTAGAGGACTCAAGCACATGTTTTGGTCATACGAGCCCTGAGTGCAAGGGTTGAGAAAAGATGTCGGGAAAACAAGCTGACATCTTTTCACTTATGAAATCACTTCCTCCAGTGTGTTGACCTAAAGCTCAGGTGACCCTCGACATGTGAGAGAAGAGATCAGAGGTTTGGGAAGTTCGCGAATAGCACTGTCGCCTCGCACCTCCAGGGTCCGGGTTCGATTCCCGGACAGATTCGATTCCCGTCTCTGTGTTCGTGGAGTTTAACAATGGTGATTGTCTTAAAGCAGCTTTACAAAATGAAAAATAAAATTTATGGAAGTGTGTAGTATGAGTGAGAAAAAATGTGTTTAGATAATAGTGAGATTGTGAGATTGTCCCTGATGAGCAAGTCAAGGGTGTCGGGGACGGTGGCAAGGAAAACTTCCTGAGATGGCAATAGGAAGAAACCTATTTCCAAGAAACCAGACTCAACAGGGAACCCATCCTCATTTGGGTGATAACGGATAACAGGAATTATATATAGATTTATACAGCGAAACCTCGGATTGCGAGTAACGCGGTTCGCGAGTGTTCCGCAAAAGACGAGCAAAGATTTTTAATAAATTTTGACTTGAAAAACGAGCAAGTCTTGGTTTACGAGTACCGAGTATCATGT
>JAOVVA010000004.1:23370690-23389962 GCA_028565275.1 Leiocassis micropogon | reverse complement strand
TTCGCCTTCACAGACACACACACACACACACTCTTTCTCTCTGCTCTACACAGAAACACTGCTCTGTCGCGATTCTTCTCAAAGGTAAAGCGCAGGTTAATTTGTTTTATTTTTACTTTACAGCAGGGATTCCGCTCAATCGAGTGCCATTAGAGAGATTTCTTGTTTATTTTTCCGATAAAACAGTGTTTCCGTTTTGTGCGCGCGCGTGTGTGTGTAAAAAGAGTGAAGGAAGGGTAACTGTGTAAGACGAGAAGGGGGAGAGGGGAGCTTACTTTCGATTCACACACACACACACACACAGCGCCTGCACGCACAAACGAAAACACTTATCTGTCTGTATTTATTTTTACTTTTTTTTAAAGGTAAAGTGCAGGTTAATTTGTTTTATTTTTACTTAATATATTGTTTAATTATTTTTATGTATTTATTTTTTGGGCTGTGGAACGAATAATTTAAGTTTCCATTATTTCTTATGGGAAAATTCGATTTAGTTTACGATTGTTTTGGAAAATACGAGCCCGCTTCCTGAACGAATTATGCTTGTAATCCAAGGCTACACTGTATATGTATTATATTATATGTTCTACTGTACCCGTGCTCGAATCGGCTTTCCCAAATTGCCCGTAGTGTCCTCGGATAGGCTCCAGGCCCCTGCAACCCTGTATACACGATGAAGCGGTATAGACGATGAGTGAGTGAGTTGATATTATTGTATTGATATTTGAATGGCAGCTCAGTGGTTAAGGCGTTGAACTACTGATCACAAGGTCCCAGGTTCAAACCCCAGCACCACTGCCACTGTTGGGCCCTTGAGCAAGGCCCTTAACCCTACAATAAGATAAAAGAAAAGCGTCTGCCAAATGCCATGAACGTAAGTAAATGTATGAGCGAGTGCTCTGTGGTGGTCTGGCCTTCTTCCTGCTACGGATTCCGTCACTGGGGTTCAGGTGGCCGAAGCAGCGCGACCCAAGTTGTTCACCGTTCTCTTCCTCTCCTCGTTGAAAGATTAGTCGGAGCAAGTGTCCTGTCAGTGATGGCCCCCAAGTCACAGGAAATAACATCAGTGGCTGGCCGAGTCTAACGAGGATGTGAGACGCCCCGATGGCACATTAACGACCGGCCTCAGACGGCCAGCCGCATCTCCAGAACAAAAGAAAGCCCAGCTGCTTTGATGAGAATCGGTTTAAACGAGAGAACAGCAATAACAATAACATGGGCACCACTTCAAAGAAGACCTCGTCTGCGCTCGGGTTTGAAAGCGCTCGCTGTTCTTCCTTATAAAAAAACTCCTACTTGTGCGGATGCTATTTTAAGAAAGGTTTGTGAGAATGCTTAACGAGAAGTGAGTGTGAGTGCAACAGATGAACAAGTCAAAAGGTGCGCATTTAGAGAGGAGGAAATGCACTTAAAAAAAAAAAAAAGTAAAGAAAAAACGATCTTCTAAACCAGACAGGAGACCTCTCGTGTCGTTGGTCAGCAAGTATGACAAAGTAATGCAGGTGTGAAAAAATAAAACACCTCCGCTGCTGAGTAACATGCGTGCGAATCGGGAGATCTCTGCGGGAGAGTGTGTGTGTATGTGTGTGTGTGTGTGTGTGTGTGAAAGGGAGAAAGAGAGAGAAGTCCTGTGTTTGACAGCAGGTCCCTTGTCAGGATGTGTAACCGCACACTGCCAAAACAGGAAGCTCACAACTCCCTTAGTGACTGACACACCCCTGGCTCGCCGGTGGAAGTCCACACACAAGTGTGTTATCTGTTCAGTAACACTGGTTAATATTCTAATGTTTAAATCCGTAATTAACAAATTCTCATCACAAAACTAGCAAAGATGATATTCCACTCTGCTTGTCCTGTGGGTCTTTTTGTATATCGAAAGGAAGAAAAAAAAAAAAAAGACCCTGAAGGACACACAAGGCCCGAATTATACGAGAGTATGAGGTACTTCTGCGTCAAATGGAATCAATATGTTGAAATTTCAACAGGAGAGCGATGTAAAAGAATGAAAACGGCAAAGGATGGGTCTGGTGGTGTGGCGTGGTGTTTTTTTTTTTTGGTTTTTTTTTGGCGCAGCTGAGAACGATCAGTAGTTGTGTGTCTTGGGATCTGTCGCTCTGTGCTACAACAGCGATTTGTGCAGATCGTTTGTGCGTGTTCCAGTGAATATCAATTCAACCCCGGACCCCACTTCAATTTCTTCGCCTCGTCTCGTCTCCCGCGGGACTCCTCTGAACTCGGTCTCCAAGTTCAGCACCTCGGATTGATTCGCGCTCCTTGAAATGCAGCAATTCCACGTGTGATACCTCCAGTGAAGTAAAACCATTGCATTTTGATGACACACACACACAAAAAAAACGGATGTATAGTTAACGTATGAGTCTGGTCTAACAAACTCAGTTTAAAATGAAACTTTTCTTCTGGTTGCCACCAGAGGGCCGGTAACCTCCGGTATTCCATTTGCCTTTTTAATGAATTGGAGCTGAATGAACTCACTTGTGGGGTACAATGCGGGGGTACACTTTGGATGGGGTGCCAATCCATCCCCAGGCAATTTGGGAATGTACCCGGAGGAAACCCACTAAACATGCGAAGAACATGCACACACAGACCTCGAGGCGGGAATCGAACCCGGCGCCCTAGAGGTGCGAGTCGACAGATTCAAACTACTTTTCATTTCCTAAAATAAAGAGGTATCAAGTAATTCTGCTGCTTCAACCCTACGAACAAGTCATAGGAGTTAAAGTAAGTCTTACCTGTCGAGTCGTGCGAGTGCCACTAGCCAGACAGCTGAGATCTTCTTTCAGGCTGTCATGGACACACGGGATGGAGAAATGCCCTGTGGAGTATGACAAGGTCACATGATGAGTCAGAGAGGGATGGTCAATAGCCGGAATAACACACACACACACACATACACACACACACACACACACACACACATACACACACATAGAGCACTCAGGTCAGCCACAATGATTACCAGCATGTGTTCGGAAGATGACAGGAAGTAAGCCCTACAGTATATACACCTTTCTCATCATTAATTGATAATACACTATATTAAATATTTATTCAAACTGATCAGGGTCAAAATGAGCAGCGCTTCTCAGGAACACTCGATGCATGGTGGGAATGAATTAGTGTTTCATGAATTTATCCATAGCACCATGCACACACACACACACACACACACACACACACACATACACACACGCACATTCACACACACGCATTGACACCTAGGGCCAATTAATGTTTGCAGTCCACCTACTGGTGTTTTCTGGAGATCAGAACATAAAGAAAGTAGGAAGCTCATACAAACACAAACACAAAAAACTCTGCACAGATCTCAGGGTCGAATTTTGTCGCTGTAAGGAAGCAACTGCGTGTAAAATCTTAAAATCAGCACAGAAGGCTGGACGTTGCTTCTTCTTGGACCAAAGGGTGCTAGGAGCAAGCCTTCTGATCGTAGTAGTAAGTCATGATGGGCTTTTCATGTCATGTGCAGGGGTGAGATGCTGCTAAGGTTTAAAAAAAAATAAATAAATAAATAAATAAATAAATAAATAAATAAAATCCAATGTGGTTAGGTGTAGAATTCATGCCTTTATAACCTCTAGGCTGGACTCGCTGTGAAGAGTGGAAGCAATGTTTTTGTGAGAAGAGTTGAATTATTATCCCGTCTCAGGCAAAGAAAGCAACTAAGGAGTTTGATGGAATTGATGTTTAAGATTAAGAAAAAATTAGGAGCTGAATCACCAACCTCATACAAGAAATGTGCCTGGGAAGAAAAAAATAAATAAATGATGAATGACCATGCAGGGGGATCATTTCAATGCTTGGTGAAGTTGCATTGTAAAAACAAAATAAATAAATAAATAAATAAATCTAAAAACTATTAGAAACCAGAGCTAGTGAAATTAAGAGCATTTCCATACACACACACACACACACACACAGTGTGATGAGAACTCGCACGACTGAGACTAAACAGCTGTGTGGTAATAAGAAAACCACTGGTTAGTTAGTAAATAAAAAAAAATAAAAGGCTTTAATTTGTATATAGTATAAAGATTGTCTTTGGAGCATGCCAGTGCACGTGCCTTTTTTCTCTTTTTTTTTTTTTTGTTGTATAGATGTGGCCTCTTTTAACAAAATGACTTTTAATTCTCCTTTAAGACACATTGTTGCTGTTTTCTTTATCAAAATAATTACATTTTCCTTTTTAGACTCAGCTGTGACATACGGTATGATCACGTACGACTTTTTAAAAATGTTGCAGTATAATAACAAGCTCCAAAATATCCTACAATCTGTCCGGGCCGACAGAACGAATTAGACATGAAATTTTACAGCAAATATTATTCTTTTAAGCACAACGTACCTGGAAAATCTACTCTTAAAACCAACTGAAGGTTATACGAATGAGACGATCATCCAAATTAAGCCTTAGGTGTGCAAATCGAAGAAAAACTTAAGAGCCACCAGGTGTGAATGAGTATGAAACCGTGTATTAATCAGCAGTGTGTCACGATTGATTTTTACTTACTGATTATTCAGTTTGCAAATCACGCATTTGTTTGAATTATTTGGTCTGATTTTAGGAAGTTTAGTGTCCATAGATTATACATAAGAGTCACTGATCTGTAAATATAGATATATACAAGGAAATAGTCATAATACAAAAAAAAAAAAAAGTCACAGCTTCAGAAGGGCCAAATTAAAAGAAAAAGGTCTCTTTTTTTTTTTTCTTTTTCTTTGTTGTTTTCTTTCTGTGCAAAGGAAACAACTAAGGAGACTTGAAAGGATTATTAGAAACCGGAAGTATTGTGTTGAATCATCAATAGTGATTGGAGATCACTTAAACACTTAATCATGTAAAAACATCACAGTAGAGATCGGAGCAATTCTTAAAAGTAAAAAGTAGACAGCTGTGTGGGTTAGGAGGAACACAACGTGTTAGTGAGACTAATCATAAAACAAGGCTTCAGTTATCTAGGAGCATAAAGATTGGAGCGATGGAAAACGGTCATGTGGTCTGATGAGTCTAGATTGAGCCTATTCTAGAGTGATGAAGCGACACACCCATCATGCATCGTGTCCACTGTACAAGGCAGCGATATGATCTGGGGTTGATTCACTTGCTCGGGTCTCGACTCAGCAGCTTTATGTGGCAATAAAATGAAGTCAGCTGACAACCTAAATGACCAGCGTCTCACATCTACAGAGTTTTTCCTCCCCGATGGCACGGCATGAACTTGCGACCACATTGTGTGCTGTTTTCAACGCTAAATTATATTGGAGTGTGCAACATTTTTGCCAGGGCAGGTTAAATAATATAAAAATAAAGAATTTCATTTACTATGTTTCTTCACATTGTCTGCATGGATATAATTAGGCGAATTATTAGTATTACAATAATGTTGGTCAGGAAGTATATTTGTTTAGTCAACTATTTGGGTTAAACAGCTTTTCTCTCAAGTACTGTAAAAGCCCATGTCTGGTGCCTTATAATTTATAATTCTGTAAAATGAGACGTTATGATGCTGTGCTTTGCATATTAGGCATCAACATCTGGATTTCTGTAAAGCTTCGTGACACTGCCTTCTTTGAATGGCTAAAAAGCCTAATTTGTTCAGATTTGTGTTCCACGAGGCTTCACTAATACTCGAGAGCTCAGCAGATCGTCGTTTCCCACTGCTGAGGGCTGCGTCCCAAACTGGTAGAGTTCTCCGGGTTCACATAAATCTATAATATCTCTGAGGGCTCGCTGGAATGTATATTGTGGCTAAGTGAGATGTACAGTCCACGCAAGTCGGATGTCATGTCGAGTTAAGAACAACACAGGCTTTCAGTTCTGGCTGAATAAAACTCACTCGCTTTTGCTTTCAGTCTTCTTGGCAGATTAAACCGAGTCAGAGTGACCGATACTACTGGCATTGATGGTGCTTGCTCCAGTTCCACCAATGCTCAAGGTTAGCCTGGGTAATTTTTCTGATGGCAACATTGAACTATTCATTCTGGCTGGTGTGGATAGAATGGATTCGCACTAATTACGCTGTTATGTAAACTTGGGTTACCTTGAGAGACATTCCTGTTTTATGATTTTAAAAAATAAAGAATAAGTACAATAAACTATGCGAAGGATTTTTTTTTTTTAAATGTGGCGCTGTCCAGATCAATCGTCAAATTCCTGGAATTATGGTCATGCAAAAAAAAAAAAAAAGCTTGTTTAATATGACATTAGTGATTATAATTATGAAACGAACACCTATGTCTTGATAAAGAAAATCTGAGACTTGTTAAACTGCAGCTTCTACAACTTAATATCTCGTTTAATATCATGTTAAACACAATGCCCTATTTTTTACTGTATCAGTGCATGTCCAATATGATTAGTGATTTTATTAAAACTCTAAAAAGTTTAAAAATCATGATAAAATCTAATACAATATTGATATGTTATAATTGTAAAAAAAAAAAAAAACTAAATTAAAAAAAAAAAATTTAAAAAGAAATCCATTCATCAATTAAGTCATGACGAGAATCTCAATAAACATTATAGGTGGAAAAATTTTATGCATTTATAGATAAAAAAAAAATATATCAGAAATGAAAAAAAAAAGTCCTTTAAAGTTTTCTGGGCCTCATTTGTTATGTTGGATGAAAATGCATTTATTCATAAATCATCTGTATGATCATTAACACAAAAGAAATTTGGTATTCATGAAAATCACATTAAAAAAATCCTATTTGTGCTCCTGAGTGTGTGTAAATTTATGCATAAAAAGACAAACTAATTTAAACCTTAGTGGATCTGCTTCAAATCATAGAATCTGCATAAAGCGCTGCAGTTTTCAATACAGCCGTCTATACACTGTACACTGTTCAGCTCAAATGGTTAACTTCAATTACACAAAACTAAATCAATTTAAATTAGTCACATTCATTTGAAAAATATTAAATATTTATAATATATAGTAAATATTAAATAGACCGTAGTAATATTTAGTAGGAAATAGTAAATGTTTAAAACATAAAGGATAGCAAGTCAAAATAGATCTGCAGATTTACAGAAATTTTAATAATAAGGCTTTTAGTGACAATTACATTCAAATTATGTAAAGAGTCAATATTTGTGGTGTTGATTTTTTTAAGACCTCTGCAATTCGCCCTGGCGTGCTGTTAATCAAATTCTGGTCCACATCCTGACTGATGGCGCAGCCCATTCTTAAATAATCAATGCTTGGAGTTTGTGAGAATTTGTGGTTTTTTTGTTTGTCCACCCGCCTCTTGAGGATTGACCACAAGTTCTCAATGAGATTAAGGTCTGGAGAGTTTCCTGGCCATGAACCTAAAATTTCCATTTTTTCTTCCCAGAGCCACTTAGTTATCACTTTTGCCTTATGTTCCTCAAGGTGGTCCATCGTGCTCGAAAAAGGCATTGTTCATCACCTAACCTGGTTGGCGGAAGTTGCTCTGTGAAGATGTTTTTGTACCATTCTTTATTCATGGCTGTGTTCTTAGGCAAAATTGTGATTGAGCCCACTCCCTTACAGGAGAAGTGACCCCACACATGACTAGTCTCAGGAGGCCTTACTGTTGGCAAGACCTTTTCTTCTCCGGACAAGCTTTTTGGGGAAAGGGGATTTACAAGAGACATTACTTTTAGCAGCCCAATCCCAGTACATTTTTTCGGAATATCAGTCTGTCCCTGATGTTTTTACTGAAGAGAACTGGCTTCTTTGCTGCCCTTCTCGAAATGTACAAAGCTGAGTGCTACCATCGGTCCTGTGTCATGCCAACAGTAAAGCATCCTGAGACCATTCATGTGTGGGGTCGCTTCTTAGCCAAGCAAGTGGGCTCACTCCCAATTTTGACACAAGGAATGGTACAAAAACATACTCTGATGGCAACTTCTGCCAACCAACCAAGAACAGTTTGGCGACAAACAATGCCTGCATCATCATGCAGCACCTGGTATTAACAATGTAACTGTCAATGAAAGCCTTTGCCACTTGTAAAATGCTTGTAATTATACATCAGTATACCATAGTAACATCTGACAAAAAAACATCTAAAAACACTGAAGCTGCAGATTTTGTGAAAATTAATATTTGTGTCAATGACAAAACTTTGGCCACGGCTGTAAGTCGCATCTGTTTGTCATGATGTAATTTATGCTCTGCAGCATTTTATTAAAGCCAGCACTAAGTGTTTGATAAGTGACCGATCTGGTATGTCTCAAACTGCCACGCACAGTGTAGGCGCTAGTGTGCTGCACACCAACAGCAGGTGTCCCATGACATGTAAACTATACGGCTAAAAGTAGGTAGACACTAGAACACTAGGAATCAATTTCTCCATGAATGATTGCTGAATTCCTTTTAATTTCTTTCTTATTCGTATTGGACTACAGTTTGGAAGATCCCAGGTTCAAACCCCACAACCACCAACAAGTTGCCCCTGTTGGGCCCTCGAGCAAGGCCCTTAACCCTCAACTCCTGATGCAGATGTATACTGAGATAAAAATGTAAGTTGCTCTGGACACTCTAAGAGCGTCTGCCAAATGACTAGATGTAGACGTAGATGTATTTGCTTGAAGTCTTTATATTTAATTGAACGAACTTTGGGGAAAAAATTGTGACAGCACCATAGTGTAAACAATGGTTCTTTTATATATAGGGTATTTTGAGGATATTACAAGAACCATAATTTGCACTATTTGCTATAAATGGTACTTAAACCTCGTTTCGCTTGGCGCTTCACTGACAAAACAAGTTTTGAGCGGCTCCTCGAGGTATGCGCAACTTCAGTTCAATTCAGTTCAGTTCGTTTATTCGTATGCTGAGGTTTTAATCAGGGAGACAGAGCAGCCAGAACAAATGTAGTGTGTTTCCATGAACTGGCTACTGATCAGAAATATCTTTATTGATGTCCAAATTGAAAAAGGTCAGCAAATTTAAGGAGTCTATAACTTGGAAGAAGTGGCAGAACTCGGATGATTATTTGTTTATTATGTAGAATTCATATATACAGTAGGAGTTGTCATCTCATCATCTATACCGCTTTATCCTGTATACAATTAGCATAGTCTGTTTGTTTTTGGACTTCGGGAGGAAACCGGAGTACCTGGAGGAAAACTCACAGGAAGAACTTGCAAATACCATGCACACAGACTTGAGCCGGGAATCAAACCCGGTACCTGAAGGTGCAAAGCCATAGTGCTAACCACAAAGCCACCGTTTTGTATATACAGTACGTAAGGAGCGTCCCAGTAAAAAACAGACCAGGAGACGTTTTCCTAAGATGTCTGTTTAGACAAGGATAGAGTATAGACACACAGACAAAAACAAAAAAGTGTTAACTCTATAAAAACATGTTAGCATGTTATATCTACGCTACCATCGCTACAACTTAAACTTACCATCCATGCTGTTGATTGTTTCTCCAGGGGACATTTTACATCAAGAGTAATCATGAAAATGAGCTTTAAAATGTATGTGAACAATAACTAGATTCTTGACTGTGCAAAGAATCAAATTAGTTCCTTTTAAAAATGCCAACTCTAATCCAAAGGAACTGTGCTAGCTTTTTTTTAAGAAGAAACGTTCAAACAAAACCAGGGCCAGGAAGTTTTTACTTTTTAGAAAAAAAAAAAAAAAAGTGGCCGTGTTTCTTGGCCTGCCCTCTTTCATTCTCACACTGAGACAAGCCAGACACTGCGGGATAATCACAGTCTAATAGGAGAGAATATTGAAAGCAGCAGCTCAACAACTGGATCTGCTTTCCCTATCCCTCTCTCCTTCTTCTCTTCCAAAATGTTAGCACATGGGCCGCATGAGATAGCGATAATTTTATGAAATGCTTTTGATAATCAACCATTATAAAAAACAAGAAACATGTTGCCTAGCAATCATTTACTCCTTCCTTTCGAGGCTTCTTGAGAGCCAGGGTCTTTAAAAAACGTCGGGGGGGGGGGAGAAAAAAGCGACGACGAGAAGACGTAGCAGGAGACGTCGCAGGCGCAGCTGTTTTCACAACCTTAACTGGCAGGCACAACAAAAATGAACAGATAAAAAAAAACAAAAAAAACACCCAGCCAAAACCGACTTACATTGAAAAGCCTGTCTCTAAGAGGAGCTGGCGCACACGGAAACACACCTGGTGGCTTTATTCGCATGCTTTGTTGATGCTGCTGTTGGATTTTTTTTTTTCTTTTCTTTTTTTTTTTCGTATTATGAAGTTGTAAGGTTGTTCCCTCTCAGGTGTCCTATTTGCCATGCATGGATGTTGGATGCTGAAAGAATTACATGTCCACATACCAGCCTCTTTCTAATGATTTCCTGCACCTGCACATCTGCTGCTGTTTTAATTAATACTCGAAGGAGGTTCGTCGGGACTAATCAAAAGCATTGTCACTTCGTTAAAACGAAAGTCGATCCGTTTCATGATTGCGATCGGGGGAATTCGCTACAAAGACATTATTTAATCACCCCTTGTTCCATTAAACAATGTAAACGATCAATGCAAGGAACACGGGTAGGGTTTTTTTTTGTTGTTGTTTTTTTTCCCCTGAAATATTGATACTTTGGCCACAATTAACACACGGCAAGATTTTCTGTGTTTCTGTGCCGGCCCGAGCTTTGCCGCGTTTCTTTTTCATATTTGGCTCCTTGCCGAGCTGTGCTGCGACGCCCTTGCTGATTTATGGGCGACGGCTGACCTCTGAGACCGTAACACAGTGATGGGTGACTGGCTCTCAACGGTAAGCTACTGGCACTTGACAAAGTGCCGGGAGCAGAATGAATTTACTTCTCTTTTCCTCAATCATCAACAGGCATGGCGGCTTGCTGCCCTGACCTCCGTCTCATCCTGACTGCTATAACAAGATCTCGGGCAGGAGAGCGAGACACTGAGAGAGAGAGAGAGAAAGAGGGAGAGAGAGAGAGAGAGAGAGAGAGAGGTGGGGGTACTTGAAAAATTTACTGTCACATCTACTTTCCAATGAGCTCCAGTGAGCACTTCTTTCACCTTCAGGTTGCTTTGGTAGTCCAGGGATGGTGTGCGAGAAAAGCCATGGAGTGAGAAAGAGAGAGAGAGAGAGAGAGAGAAACCGACAGAGATAAGGGAGGGACTGGGTCAGCAGGGACACCGTGGAGCATGCAAACTTTTTTTAGGAGTCGATTTTTCCTAAGCTTATAGTCATAGGCACCTCTTGTACTGTACAGTACGTCTGGGTCCGTGGGCCTTCATCACCAGAATAACACCTTAAAGCCTGTTCAATTTAATAACCAATAAATCTCTATAAGCAATGAAATTTTACTTCCCTTGCTGATGACAGTCACCAATCACAAAATCTGTTCGGATGAATCTTTGGCGGTGATTTTCAAACAGACATCAACGAATATGTTCTAACCGGCGTAGTTATTTATTTATTTTTTCCCCTCTATTTAATTGATGCACGCTTCGAGTTTAACGCAGCAATCCATGAGGTTTTATGGTTGTTACAATAGCATGGGGTGGGGTTGTAAATTCGCATGGTACAAATGCATAATTTTCTAAAGTAGGGTTTTAAATTATCCCGCAGTGTAAATGTTGGCGCAGTGCCTCAGCTAAGAGATGGCGGGTTATAATTGAAAATAAAAAAGCCATTTAAAAGACATTCAATAAGGCAGTGGGAAATTGATCAGGCTATAAAAGCTGTCCTCTCAGGGATGGGAGATGAGTACACAGCCTGAGCACGAGGCAGCGTCCTGATTTCGACAGCCTTTACCTTCATCCCATCTACGCTGGGTACACACCAAGACTGAATGTTTCTAATATACATTAAGAAAAATTATTCATATACAGTACATACTTAAATATGTATGTTAATTTAACATACAGAAATCCCATTCTGCAGGATCAATCCAAAGTCCGTTATGAAAATTGATTTTCTGGTTTGTTCCATTTTCAACAAGGTCTCAACATGAATGAAAGCATATGTGAGAGGGAAATAGAGAGGGTGAGAGAGAGAGAGAGAAAGGAAGTTAAAAAAATATTCCACCACTGCTTCTTTAACTTTCAATTCTCCTAAGCATCCCTGCTTCACAGCCTCTAGCTATTGCCTTTCTCAATCTGTCCCTTGAGACGCAGGAGTTATGGGCCCTGTCGATTGAAGAGAAAGGGATGTTATTCCCCTGTCACCCCTCAGCCGCTTCTCCGCCAGCACCTGCCCTGATCTATGGCCGCCATGTTGGGTGACAAGTGTCTCGATGCGCCATTGGTTTCAGCCCACAACCCCCACCCTGAAAACTTGGACCACCTTCTTCAACCTGCCAGACCCCCTCATCAACAATTCATAATTCCTCCGTCGCACCACAGAGCTCCGGCGGGGCCGGAATGTAGCACGCTGTTTTAGATGAGGTCACCTCAAGGTACAGGAGCTGTGGACTGAAAACTTTGATTTAGTGTTGGGACTGGAACTGAGCTGAGACCTCTGTGAACAGTTTGCATTTAATTGTCCTTCGTCAAAAGGTTTATAATTTCAATCTGATACTATAATGAATCTAGAACGAATTCAGAAAGAGGAGGAGACGGAAAAAGAATTTCATTGGTATTGCCTAAGCGGGATTGGAAGGACACAGGACTTTTGTGACAAGCTGTGTACGGTACCGAAATTTTAATTTGCTCTGTTCATGAATGAACAACAAGTTAACTCATTTAGACCAACCTCTATTGAGTTCTTCCATTACCCTGTGTAGTGATTTTTGTAGCTAATACAGCTAACAGAGGTGATGATGCTAATAGCCTACGTGCAGTTCATCAGTAAACCATACTCTAGCTTCATAACAACACTCAAGTGGATGGGGCGGATAACGCTTTACTCTGAGTGTACTATGCCATCCCTGATGTTGCAAGAGTTCTCCCTCACCGGTAGGTTCTTGTCGCCCTTTATGGCAGAGTGCTCTACCAAAGAGACAGATTTTTAATTGTAATTCTAATTCTAATTTCTAATTGGCTAGAAATAAATTAGGTAGAACAACCCCCACCCCCTCCACCCCCCAAAAAAGGTAAAAAAGGTTATCCTAATACTGCTGTGTAAAACTGTCCATTGTTAAAAGTGCTATATAAATCATTTTTTTACATTTATATTTTTACACCATTTGGCAGACGGCCTTATCCACAGCAACTTACTTAGTTGTTTCAAAACTTGAAAACTTAGTTGAGGGTTAACAGGCTTGCTCAAGAGTCCAACCATGGCAACTTGGTGGTGCTGGTGTTTTAAACCTCGAACCTCCTGATCCATAGTCTAATAACTTTGTCAGCTACGTTAGCTAAAAACTACATTAAAAAATCTTTACGTATAAAATACTCAGGAAATCCAGCAGAACAGTTGGTGTGGCCGAACTTCCAAACTTCTTCCTCTCCCCAAAAGTTTCGGATAAAGACCCAATTTCGGATAAACCGTCGATGATAGATGGATGGTTTGGCCGATTCTCATCCTTCCTTATGCTTCCTTTCCTCATGCATCATTACAAACACATGTAACACAAACTTAGTGGAAACCGCTATATCTGCCCTCTCATACAGTACATACATGAGCTCATAGACACCCAGGATTGGCTTCGTGAGAACTACAGACAAGATACAACCTTTTCCTCTATCGGTCTCCTGGCCGTGGATTTGGTTTCAACACACCTTAAGCATAACCTTGATAGTCCAAATTGCTAAAGTGATTTCGAAGATTGTTACCAATTCCCAAATCATCTCACTGTTGGACACGCCTGGGCAGATTATATTAAAGACTAAGTATTGAGGACATTTTCATCTCAAATATAAATACAGATCGACACATAAGGAGAGACAGTACAGTCCTGACATCTGTCAACAATTAAGGAGAAGGTTAGTGAGATGATGAGGATAGCCATCACTTACCGACAAAGCCAAGATGAGAAATCATATACATGAACCTGCCTAGGGTTAGGTGTGATGTGCAACAACAACTAAAGATTGGTTTAGATGCCAGGTGGCAGTGTTGTACCCTTCAGTGGCAGCAAACTCGCTACTGGCACTCTGACTGAATAAGCAGATTGTTTCATAAATAAATAAATAGCTCTAACGGATGGTGGGCTACACAAAGCTGCCATCCATCACGGATTCTTTTATCACACATCATACCGCAGTCATATGTATAAAGCAGCGAGCCAGACGCACAAACATGCGTTATGAACTTGAAGTTGACATGATCTTGGAGTTGAAATTTGAAACTTGTTGTGAAACTCTTTATCTATCATTTTTAAATTCGTTTTCATAGAAGCATTAGAAGTGTTTTGTGTGAAATGAAGAAAGACTATCACCAGTTTGAGCGAGGAATGGGGCAGGAATGTAAACAGCATCTCGAGTGACAGCGCTCTGTGCTTGCTGTTTATTTTGCTATTTACAAGAAAAAGCTCCAATCAAACGCTCAGATACTGCACTCGGCAGCTACGCAACTTTATTCTGAACCGCATTTTTACTAAACATTCAGCTCCTTTAAACCCTCTCTTCATGCAGCTGCCAAGGTCAGCTCTTATACGCGTAGAAACACTTGCATTGATGTGACAAAGCACATTTCATTTGGTGTAAAACATGCATAGTGTACATGCTTTACTTTAGTGTCATTTTTTTTTTTTTTTTTTTTGTTCCTTACACTTATAAGTTTCCTACACAACCTGGCAGTCACACAAATGATTCCTCGTGCTCCTTGAACCACTCTTTCACAATCTGAGTCTATATGAATATGGCCATGCCATCAGGGAAAAAATGCTCTATACAGTAGACGTGATCATTCAGGTCGTCAGCTGACTTCATTTTATTGCCACATAACGTTGCTGAGTCTAGACCTGAGCAACTGAAGCAACCCCAGATCATAACACTGTCTCCACAGGCTTGTACAGTGGACACTATGCATGATTGGTGCATCGCTTAATTTGCTTCCCTTCTTACGCTGACACGCCCATCACTCTAGAATAAGATCAATCTGGACTCATCAGACCATGTGACCTTTTTTCGTTGCTCCAAAGCACAAACTTTATGCTCCTTTTGTCCTGTTGAGTCTCGCTAACAAGTGGTTTTCTTATGGCCACACAGCTGTTTAGTCCCAAACCTGAGTGTTTACATCACATTGAGTGTTTTTAATATTTTTTTCTATTAATAATTCTTACTGTTGAGTTTTGACGATTCAGCTAAAGCGTGATCCAATCATTATTGATGGTAGGAACCAATGTCTTGGACAGTCCTTTCAAATCTCATTAGTTGTTTTTTTTTTTTTTTTGCCTGATGCTGCCCAATGTAATTTGACCCTTCTCTTATTGTTTTGTTATTGTTCAAGCATTTTATCATTGATACAATGCAGGAACCTAGTAAACTATAAAGCACATAATGTAGGACTTCACAGAACAGTGACTCTTAGGCATAATGTGTGGGATTTAGGATTCACGAAGCAAATAATTTTTAAAAAAATGCATGACTGCAAAAATAATTTGTTTACTGTATGTAGCAGCCTTAGCAGCGACCTCATTTCCCCTCTCGTCTGTTCCAACCACTTGGCGTTCAGCATCACCAGTATACTAATCACCGGCCTGATCATCATCTGTCAGGATCAGTGAGAAAAAATCAATTTCTACACCCTACTGATTAATACACCATTTCCAACGCACACAGTCATTCAAACCTGGTGGCCCTTACGTTTTTTAGATTTGCACTGTGAAAGCTCATTTTAATGATCGTGTCATTAGTGTGACCTTGGATTGGTTCTAACATCAGATTTTCCAGGTATATTGTGTTTAAAAGAATTATATTTGCTGTAAAATGTCTAATTCGTTCTGTAGACCGGACAGATTGTGGGCTATTTCGGAGCTTGTTATTATAACATAAAAAATATAGCAAAAAAAAAAAAAAGTCCATATCATATGTCACAGCTGAGTCTAAAAAGAAAATTGAATTATTTCGTTCAAGAAAACCACAACAATGTGGCTTAAAGGAGAATTAAAAGTAATTTTGTTAAAAGAGGCCATGTCTATTCAAAACGAGTAAGAGTGCATTGGCATGCTATATATTAGCGTGATGACCTTTAACCTTCTGTCTAAACATAAACCATGTAAAGAAACCATTTTTCCCTTTTTTTTTTTTATTAGTTTCTTTTTTTTTCCCATTGAAAACTCACTACTTGTCAGAACTCAACAGGCACTTGTCCTTTCCATCATGCCTTGAGATTCCATCATCTCCGGCACACAATAATATCTCATACACTTGGTAATGCTCGGGCACTGGAAAACTGGAAATATTTTAAGCAAGTATAAAGCAATGAAAATAATAATAATAATAATAATAATAATAATAATAATAATAATAATAATAAACATTTTTAAATGGTTTGCGTTTCTTGTGCATGCTTCCACAAAGCAGTACTTGACCTTGGGAACATAAGGGAAACTATGTAAGGATGCCACATGCGCCACGCTTAGCAACATAGACACACATGTGCAGGATGTCTCGCTGTATGTTTTCTATCTGTATCTTCTTTTTCAATCAGTCAATCATGGGACACATTGCATTGGATGTGTTATAAAAACAGGACACATCCTTAAAATAATGAACTAAAATAATTAATTAAGCTTCTTTATTTAATTGTTTAACATACAGTACAGTGCAAAAGTCTTGAGCTCCATTTTTATCACTTTAAACTAAATTAAATGATGTAGATTATATATATATTATATATAGATAATATATATTATTTTAGAAACAGGAACAAATGTTTTACTGTGACAGTTTGCAAAGTGCTTAAAGATACAATTTTAAAAATTGGTTGCTTATGTAACGACCTCAGCAGCGACCTCATTTCCCCCCCTCATCTGTTCCAACCGCTCAGCATTCAGCATCACCAGTGCACTAATCACCGGCCCTGATCATCATCTGTCATCATCTGCACCTGTTTCTCACTGGTTAGATGTTTTTTGTTAATGCTTGAATGATTCATAGGTCACTGTGTGGCTTAACAAATAAAAAATATTCTCTGAAACTGCTCAGGTACAGCGACTGGACTGAAAATGAGTGGCAAAAGAAGCATTTTTCAAAATAACATTTAAAATATAAGAAAGTCCGGTTCTTTGAAAGCAAAATATAAAAAAATGACAGGAGGCTCAAGACTTTTGCACAGTACTATGTATAGTGAAAAAGTTATTTAGTATAAATAACAGTAATTAACAGTAAATAATAGTACTTTTTTTATATTAAATTAGGCCAAAACATGGTATTAGTGCTAAAAAGGGTCTTACCTAAGTAAAAAATAGGATCATATAACGCCATTTTTCATAATATTTAATGCTTCTCATCTCCTGATCCATGCTTAATTTTTTTTTATAAACGTGCATAAACATTTATATTTTTATCAAATAAAAGGAAACACATTTGCTAAATAAAATTTTATACCCTTTTATGCTTTAGTGTCCGGAACTTTTTTTTTAATTCAAATCCTTCAACGATCTTAACTGTCATTTAGATGAAACTTGGCTGATTTAGATTTCACATGAAAAGACATAAACCTAAAAAAGTGTATTATTCTAAAATGCTGAAGTGTAACTGCATGAATTTGACATGGTTACGGACACTACAGATTTTTCTGTGAAAAAAAATCCTTCAATTTGCACAGAATTCTTTAATTTAAGCATTAATTTTTATAGGGCATATGCTTCAAGAAGCTTACACCAATTGTAATATCAAGACTCACAAAGAAATATGAATAATTTGCATTTTAAATTATTATTGTTTGAAGTGAGACAGTAGAACGCTGAAAATTATAGATTTTTAAGGCACATATAAAATCATCTCTCTAAAACATCTGAAGTTAGCACAAAGTTAACACAAGATTGGTTACTTACATAAAAAAAGTTGCATAAACCTCAGAAGTAGCTTGTTTGATACACACCTTTTCTGTATTATATGTATAACATAAAAAAATAAATCAACACCAACACTGTGTTTTGGCTGATTATGAATATACTAAACATTATGCAGAATGTTTGAAATCAGTTCTCAGAGCTGAGCTGCAATAAATTAAATTTTACACTTTTTTTTTCTTAAATCAAGCATCAATCCCTAAATGTTAACTTTGTAAGCTATGAATTAACGAGGTTAGCCTCCCCCCGTATCGACGCCCCAGCTGTAAAAATCTCTCCCCTTCTCTTCTTTCTGGAAGAATCTAGTTGGCATGCAGCCCCTTGCCAATTACTGTGATGCAACCCAATAATGTTGAGGTCAGAAAAGGCAAACGGAGCTCTGCAGTCTGCCGGGTCTGGAGAATGTTACGGCCGAAAACAGAGCTGTCATTCTGAAGTTCAAGCTCCCCACCACTCACTATTCTTTCCTCGACTTATAATGCAGCACAGATTTCTCTGCTTTACATATCCACTTTCTCAACCACCCTACCACACACACACACACACACACACACACATAACTTAGACACATAGACATGACTGAAAAAGTGTTCTGGTATGACGAGTAAACCAAGCAAAGAGTCACTTACTCCCAGTGCTGAGACTCAGACTGCTGCAGTCGCTGGATATGGAGAGGCTTCCCGGCTGATCGGAACAGAAATCATGCCGACCCAAAGCGCCCGGTACCGGGGAGCTGCCATGCTGAGAGCTGGTTATGGAGCTGGACGGTCTGGAGCTGCTACAGTTCTGGGAAGAAACAGAGATGAGACTATCGCTGATTAAATGAACACCAAGTGTAACTTTGTAAGGGGTTGAAAGTAAAAAGCCACGTAAATGATCCTTGCGTTAATATCTATCAAGCACAGACACATAACTCATTCACTTTTTCTTTTTTTTTGCCAAGAAGAGATGCTTTACACAAAGCCGGTGCTTCTATCATCTTTTGTGAAATCATCGATGCAATCGTCATCCAGGCATGCTTGTTTGCTCTTTATTTCACGCTATTGGAAACGCACACATATGCAGTCGGTATAACCCGACTCGTTTCCATCCTGTATCGTGTCAAAACTTGAATTAGGATCAAAAAACTAATCTGCTTCCAATTTATATCTATATTTCAGCACTGTCATGGACCCGGACCCTGCAAGTATTGAAAGAGGGGTCGTTTTTTATTTGGCCAGTACAACTGACAGCTTTATTCCTCCAAGCAATCTGCCACAGTGTGTACAAGTGTGAGGTCATTCAGGTCAGGAGACAGTCGGAATTAAGCGCGTTAACACGGCCGGTCAGGCCTGCTTCGATATATATA
>JAOVVA010000004.1:23354501-23370581 GCA_028565275.1 Leiocassis micropogon | reverse complement strand
GAAAAAAAACATGTGATCAAAGACGCTGGAGGGTGTGTAGGCTTTGCACGCCAAAGCCGAATTTTATTTTGACTTTCCAACCACAATAAAAAAAAAAAAATCACATACTAAATCAAATTGTAAAAAAAAAAAAAACATCCTGAGATCTCTGGTCCTTCTCTATACCTGATAGAGGATTGTATACTCTGTGCTTCTGTCCACTTAAGATGAGCACATGTTGTTGTTGTGTGTGTGTGTGTGTGTGTGTGTGTGTGTGTGCAGAATCATAGCACTAGATACAGAATGTCTCCCCATGGATTTATGAAGCAAAACAGCACCAGCGATACGCAGCATACAGCTCCCATACTGTCGACTTAGGAAATTGTTAAATTGCCCAGAGAGGGCAAACGGGGTCCCGGTGCTAATACAGCATGTTACGATATATATCAGCCGCTACCTGGCACTGGCGTTCGGGGCACCAGTCATTTTTTACTCAGCCTCAGTCTCTTAATGGTGTCAGATCTGTCAAGTTGGGGTCAAAGGCAAGAAGAAGGAGGGGTTGGGCTTGAGGGGGGTGGGGGGGGGTTGTATTCTAAAATCAATCTACCTTTAGAAATTGTCTCATTCGGCTGGCGATGACCAGGTGCCGCGCCCGGACCGAGAGGGACAAACTGCCTGGGGCTATAAACCATGACTAGCCCGGAGAAGAGTTAATATGATCATTCATAAAGGGACAACTCGGACACGGTGGACATAATGGGAAGTTTGTGTGTGTGTGAGTGTGTGTGAGTGTGTGGAGCACAAAGGTGAGGGGGACACGGAGGAAGCGGCTATTAACTACTTTTAAACTACAGGGGCTAAGTGATCTCCAACGAACAGCAGCACTGCGTATAAATACTCAGCTGACAGTTTAATATCAGGGGACAATCTTGTGCGGGATTAGAAAACTTGTAACCCTGGGCCAGGCGCTGACATTACCGGGATTGAGGAGGCCGGAGTGCAAAAAAAAAGGGGGAAAAAAGAGGATTATGGAGGAGAACTATAATTTATTTACTTATAAATAAATAAGTAAATAAATAAATGAATCTAACTATGGCCACCAAGGAAGGCTTTCCTCCATCAGCATCATTAAAATAAAATGTCTTATAAGTTTATAGAAATGTATTTACTGTAATTTCTCCATTAGTTCTATAGCTGTAAACATTTGGACTTAGACACAGATGCATGAACCACTTTGTTTTTTTTTTCAGCTTACGGAAAAATTCTGTGCTTTCCTTCGCTGCTTGAGCCTGTTAACCGTGCTGCGGATCTGTAAAAGAAAATAATACAAGGAATAAAACGACCCAGTGAAAGAAATATACTGTATATACATATACATACTGTACACACACACACACACACACACACACACACACACACACACACACATGCATGAAACCGAACAACAAATGACGAGCAATTGTATAAACGTCACTGCGCATTACAGACTCGCAAGTGTTCCAGTTTGTCACGGGTAATGGGAGATGAAAGTGACACGCAGAGCCGCGAAAGTAAAGAGAGCGGGCTGGATCATCATCTGTCGCCTCGCGCCGAGTGCCGCGGAAATAAAGTGCTGCAGGAGAGAGCAGGAAACGATTGCGTTTGTTCAGTCAGGGGAGAAAAAAAAAGAAAGATAGATAGAGTAGAAAGCACATTTACATAAGAGCACTGCTAATCTGGTAAACATTTGATTTGTCAAGTTCAAATGTACAGTAGAATAATAGAATATAACATAATATAGGTGGCATGGTGGCATAGTGGCTAGTACTGTGGCCTCGCACCTCCAGGGTCAAGGGTTCGATTCCCACCTCTGGGTCTGTGTGCATGGAGTTTTCATGTTCTCCCCATGCTTGGTGGGTTTCCTCCGGGTACTCCGGTTCCCACCCACAGTCCAAAGACATCCAGATTTTAAAATTCTTGTAACGTAATGCACTTTCAATGGTAATACAGTACCATGTGACATCGACTCATGCTAATCATAAATAAATTATTGCCATGTTAGCAAAAGGCTGATTGAATCTTACATTTGCTATTTGAATTTTAATTGAATTAAAAATATTATGGCCAGGGCATATTTTAAAGCGTGCTATAGCTGTAATGTGGAGTTCTCACTGTAGATAAATCACTGTTATCATTACATCACTAATAGATCGCGGGATACAGTGATGCGGTCAAGGCATACAGTAAAATAAATATGCATTTTCTTTCATGATTGAGCCTGCCACAAACCCCACGCCCATCCTAGCTGAGTGTGCGTTAGAGATCATTATCATAAATTACTGTATGTCATACAGGGTGGATCATCATCCGAAGGACCACTTGTATCCGATTCGGTGATGGATTGAAATAGTGAAGTAGATTGTAGTCGTACTGAACGACACAGGAAAATCAGATAGGATCTTGTGAAAGGAAAAAGTTACACAGATCAGGCATTAGATCGAAACCCGAAGACATTAAGCCCAATGTGTAGGTTCTCATTGTGCCTCCAAAACAGATCTAACCCATTGAGACCTCTGAAGATGTGCCATGGTGTCTGGAACCACGAAGTTAGCAGCAGATCCTTTAAATGCTAGAAGATGCAACCTGGATCGGACTTGATTAAGCTCTGATGCACTGAGTGAACTTTTTCTGGGAGGAAATTTGTGCTGCATTGGCTTCTTTATGGGATCGGACCGAAGACTGGCATAGATGAGCCTTGGGTGTCCGTAATCCTGTTACAAGTTTACTGGAATATAATTATATGGTTTATGATATACTGTTATTCAATTCAAATGGTGGTGGAGGTAGTGTTGTGGCTGATCAGTATTTTGGGTGTATTTCTATGACTTTCTAAGGACTACATCAATAATAACCCTTTAAACCAATGTTTAATGCAAAATGTATATATTTTTAATGTAATTAATGTAAATGTTACCTGGTGAATTCTTTGGAATAATGGGAAAGACAATGATGTCATCAAGAAGAAAAAGCGGAGGAAACATCACCTTATTAATATACAGTAATTACTGCAGAATAAACACTTCCTTATTGAGGGGTTTTGATAAATATTTAAATATAATATTATATAAATATATAATAAATATAGGCTATAATAAATAATACATAATAATGTTGGTGGCCAATAAAAACTCATGGGCAATTAATAAGTTGTATAATACAGGATAATAAATAGATAATGCTTAGAGATGGTAACTGACTAAGTGTATAAAAAAAAGTGTTATATTTATCCTGAGATTTCATTTAATCAATTAAATCAAACTTTCCACCCATGCTCTAGACATAATGCTAAAAAATGCATAATACAAAAAACGCTCTTCAACAGCAAATCTCCATTTTATATTTTATATATTTTTTCTCTATTTTAAAAATAACCTTACGAGTATAGAGGACACATTTTCTGGACGGTTTAGTCATACCCTTAGATTTTCCTGAATAAGTAGAGACAACACGTCCTTCATTTAGACCTATCGGATTAATTCATTTTCAGAATCATAATTCAGAATTTTATTCATGGTGTGATGATCTGTGGGCTTGATCTGCTACTGATAGAAGAGAAACAAAAAACAAAACAGGGTGGAGAAAAAAATTACTAATCATCATAATAAGTCAAGAGCAAGCTGGAGAAAATAATTTTTTTTAAAAAGGGAAAGATTAATATACTTTATATTTACAAAACCCCTCTTTGAAAAAGGTAATAAAGCAAACATGGGTTGCTCACAAATTGTGCAGACCCCAGGGTCAAGGAAAGGCTGTAGTTGGAAAATAGATTCAGAAGCACTAAAAAAGCCACTTAAGCAAGAATGCGGCGATGATTTATTCTACGTTGCGTCGAGAGAGTCCACAGAGAGGGAGAAAGACTCTGCCGTGGCAAAGCAGGGCTCTGACTCAGGGCCACCTCCTCACCTTTTTTTTTTTTGAGTGAAAAGGGATGAGTGAAAGAAGACAAAAGGAGGGGAAACGTTTACCCTGTGCCAGGGTGGCGGAGGTGGTGGAGGGGGCAAGTCTATATGGTGGAAGGCTGTGACCTTGTGCACACTTACTAAGCTATGCAAATGCTTCCTTTTTTTTTTCTTCCATTTTTTGACAGCCTCCTTGAATGTGATTTTTTTTTCCCCCCATTGGTCTGGCAATATTCAGTAAGAAATGTTTAATGGAAAATAATTTTAGTTCTTTAAAATATTTCAAAAAGAAACTTTAGCCCAATGCAAATTCTGAGGGTGTCCTCCGTGCATACAAATATAAAAGATGATCTATAGCCAGATCTTATTCCATGCATTATGCCTGTTTTTATTTACTTTATTCATGTTTTCGTTCGAATTCAGACAGGACGATTTACAAAAAAAAAAAAAAAAAAAAAACTTCATGCATTAAACCTTTTAATATTTTATCCTCACCCCTATAAATTTCCCTCTCAAACAGCGTCTAAATGTTAATCCCCATGTTGTATGACATTACCATGCGTCCTGAATATATTCATACTCTCTCTCTCTCTCTCTCTCTCTCTCTCTCTTTTGGTTTTTACCCCACAACTTCCAGAAAAGGTGTCCCGGCCTGGCAGGGACTTAACGTCAGGATGTTAAATGGAGGGCTGTGAGTTTAAAAACTTAAAGAGGCAGTGAAATATTGTCCAATGTGCTTGAGGAATGACTGGCTCTTTACTCTGCGTGTCAGTGGTTAATGGCAGATCTGGATGCATATAAGTTAGCCCGAGCATGAAGGGCAGTGGGACAGCCATGTGTGGGGGGAGGGAGAAAAAAAAAGGGAAAAAAACGAAAAATAAAAAACAAAAAAACATATCCCATTGGTGAGGAGGCATCAGAAACTTGTCATTTCTCTCACTCAATCAGTCAGTCAGCCTTGAGACACACTGCAGACTCACCTCTGTGTTGTACACGCCATATATCAGGAAGATAAAGAGACCCTGCGGAGGGGAAAAAAGGAGGAAACAGAACAGAAAGAACATAGAAGAAAAATGCTGTTAAGGTTTCATTATTGTTATTATTATTATTATTAATATTATTATTATTATTATTATTATTATTATTATTAATATTATTATTATTATTATTAATATTATTATTATTATTATTATTATTATTATTGTAAATGCAGAATACACAAAAAGAAAAATCTGAACAACTTAAAAAAAATTATTTTGTTCATTTAAGGAAAAAAATAATAAACTTTTGTTCACAGATAATACCCCGACGGTTTATAAAACCTTATAACCCAAGGATTTCTCTGGATTCTTCTCACATACTGTATGATCACCTTAAGAACCTGAAGTGTTCACTTTACTCACTTAAGCAGAGACCCGGGAAAGAACAATCAGCAGAATAGATAAATGTAGAATAAGAAATCTTTAAAAAAAATAAAAAAAAAAACTAGTCGAAACTACTTTAAGTCCACGTCCAAAAAAAAAAAAAAAAAACTAGAATATGATGAATATAAAATGTCCTTGGGTGGACAATGAGTGGTGAATATTTATCTATTTATTTATTTTTATTTCCAGCATTGTCTCTTTATTGAAAGGTTGCGATGTGCATTTACGGTTCAACACAATTCTGCTCGTTCTAAAGGACGCGATTGACAAAGAAGATTTTTCTGAATGGGATCAGAAGAACTTCCCTGGTCGACCGATAAACACTGAACGTAAAGAATGGAAACAAATATTTTGCTTACAACCCAAAAAGGGCTGTTCCACGTGTATGACACGTAACCGTCAATCAATCAATCAATCAATCAATCAATCAATCAAGAATTTTGTAAAATCCAATTTGCTACAGCGAGAACTCAACAGATTAATTTTGACAAATTGATGGAGGCCCAAACTCAAATGTGGACTCAGTGGGTGTCAGTTCGCTTCATTCTCCCCAAAGTCATGTGGAAAGCTTTGAACTGAGGGATCCTCGCTATATTTATGATCCGTGTCAAGATTCCTGGATTTAAGAGTAATGAAAAACATAAAAAACCTAGCCTGTTGATGCTAAAATTTAGAAGCAATACCGTACAGTATATCCAGGTTTCTAATCAATAAATTATACAGTTTTGTCCTTAAACAAGCTTTGCTTCTTAGCATACTGAGCCAACACCCAGCGGATCGTAACT
Organism: Leiocassis micropogon; assembly: GCA_028565275.1. Classification (NCBI taxonomy): domain Eukaryota; kingdom Metazoa; phylum Chordata; class Actinopteri; order Siluriformes; family Bagridae; genus Leiocassis; species Leiocassis micropogon. The sequence continues at coordinate 23,364,455 of JAOVVA010000004.1, read as the reverse complement.
TACTAATGCGTAACTTTGTTTCGGGTTTGATTTTACAATTTTTCTACTTTGCACTCCAAATGTTTTTAATTAGCATATTTTTGATCACGATGCTTATTCCTAATTAATTTAGTTCTGTTTTAACAAAGTGGGGAGAAACATTCCTTATCTATATATATATATATATATATATTACAACAAAAAAATAGGAACACACAAGCGATTAGAATATAATTGAATTTAAAAAGAAGTATCATCAAAACGATGAACTGCTTAAAAATGTTAATCCGGTAATATTGAGTACAAAACAACTATAAAAATAGAGCGGATGTAAATGTGTTTCGTTTTTGTTTTTTGTTTTTCTCTTTTGAACTCGTCGAAAAATGTCTGCCGGTGTCGCTTTCAAAGTATAGCTGGAGATCAAACAAAGCGTGCGCATTAATTAGGAAACAATTGCATGAGTAAAAAATAAATAAATAAATAAATAAAAATCAGTAAACAAAAAGTGCTTTCTGTAAACAAGTTACCCGTGAGACTGTGCTGATGGAGCGCAGACTTTTCATTTGCATAACCAGAACACAAACTAAGTAAAGGAAGAAGAACGGAAACATTCCTAAAAATCAAAACTAGTTACAATTCTTCATATTTGTGCGTGTGTGTGTGTGTGTGTGTGTGGACAAGAAGTCAGAAACTTTGCACTTGAAAACCTGAAAAACGAACAGAACTGCTTTTTTATTTTGCTCCCGTTCGATCTTTTGCCTTCGAGCTGAAAAATTTGTACAGTTTGAAGTCCTTACTGTACATCAGCACTTACAATGCTCTCTCTATTCACCTGAGCAGAGACTACAGGCACCCTGTGCTGCATGAATAAAGGCTCTCGCTCGGCATTACGGGACAACAGACTCCAGAAATTCATCTTGCTTTTCACTTAGTCGTCTCTCATCCTTCCTTTATGGATGTGTACCTTTGAGCTTTTACTTACTTTCCCTCTCTATCTTGAGCGTAATAAATGGTAATCAATTTTCACAGATGACCACCTCGTCTTTACTTCCTCTTCTTTTCCTTTCACAGTCTCCTCTAATGCACGAAAAAAAGTTGCAGGCTAAAATCCCCACAAAGCCATTTTTATTTATGATGCTGTCCTTGGTAACCGAAATTTCAATGTAGCGAGATGAAAACCATGATTAAAGAGACGCAGTGTCGAGGCGATGGGTGTCGGCGGCGGCGGCAGAGGCGGTGGTGTGAAAGAGAGAGAGAGAGAGAGAGCATGACAGCTTTCTGTCATCTGAGCGGATGCTTTGTGACATTGCAGTGTAAAATATTTACCGTCACTTACTTGGCGCCTGAGTCGCCGGTGTCGTTCCTGGAATTAATATTTACGTTGCGTTTTTAGTTACACGCCTCAAAACCGGGTTCATTTTAGATTACATAAGAATGAAGACGCACAACTGAAAATCGAACGATGCAACAACAGTGCTAAAGTGGAAGAACAAGCTGTTTTTTTTTTTTATCAGTATTATCATTTTTTTTTATATATATATCTAGTCAGCTAATCTTAGCTATGTAACAAGCTAACATAAACATAAGGGGTGTTCAAGTCAAACCGGAAAATTTCCAGTGAATCAAGGTGTAAAACCACTCTTAGCCATGTTTTAAAGAAGCCTGTACGTCCATGAATGACGGTACACACAATCATTCACCAGCACCACTTGCACATTACAGGAACTCGGCCGGGAGTTATCGCCACATTCCGCCGTACAGTCCTGACCTCACTCCAAGACATTTCCACGTTTAGGGGTTCCTGGGAGGCCAGAGTTTCAGATGTGGAGCGGGCAGTACAATCATGGCTCCTGCGTAATGAAAAAACTTTCCACCTTGATGGTGTCCAAGCACTAGTGAAACTCTGGGATGAGTGCATTAATGTAGCAGGAGATTATATAAAGGAAATAAAGAGAGTTCTTACTCTCATAATAACTGTGTTCTGTTATTCTGTACAATCAAAAGTCCCGGTTTGACTTGAACGAGAGAAAAAACAAACAAAGAACTGGCTAAACTCTGGCATCAGGTCGAACTTATTGTGCTAATAATTAAGCATTTTTCTCCCCACAGTTTGTTCACCTGACCCTCCCATCATATGGCTGGTGAAGACTAACATGTGCTTTAGACTTTTTCGAAAGTGCTATCCATCATTTTCCTCATGCGCGCCTGATTGACTAGTTTCAGCTTGATTTTTGCTCCTTCGGCTCCTTAGGATGTGAAATGATAAAATAACAAAACAAAAGACAAGGTTGCTTTGTTGTTCTCATCTATGTATAATCTCCATTTTAGCAATCCATAGTCATATAATATAATAATCTATAATCTATAATCTCTGAAATACATTTGAATATATCTCTTTGAGATGCTCTGAGAGAAAACATTCAAGAAAAATGAAAAGACACAGCCCGACAAAGTTTATGATGTTCTGAATCTTATAATTAAGCTTAATAATAAGCAGTTGTTTTCTCGTTTCTCTCCCTTTAGCGCGACGTTAAAAACAACGGGGGAACGGGATCTGCTCTGTGGAATAGAAGCCGTGCGTGATCTCGGGTCCGAAACCAATTTCTAAAATTTTGCAAATAGCGCAACCCGGAGTTGACACGAGGAGTATCAGGTGTATCCGTGAGTGTGTGAGGGTGTTGTGGTAGTGATTTCGCACACAAGTTGAAGGCTAGGTAGGGGTTACGCTCAGGGGAACTTTAAAACAGCGGGAATCCGAATAGCACTCAGCACACCTCAGTCATTAAACAGCTGGATGCAAAGCGTGACACACACACAGGAGAGCCGCGTGTGGCCGCGCGGAAGGTGTGTGGAGTTTTTGCGAATAAGTGGTTTTGCAGAAAGATATTCCTAGATGAACAGATGAACAGCGCTGTCTGTTAACGCGTATTTGTATTTGAGTGTTTCTTCTGATCTGTTCCTAAAATAAGTTCCCATGAATAAATTAGACCCAGGAGCTATTATTAAGGAGATAAATAAAGCTCTACTGTGAATTAGGAAATAAAATGCTAATGGCCTAATTTAGTAGCCTCGTTTTGTCTGGAAAATTCATTCAACTTATTTCCAAGGTCGACAAAAACACACAGCGCTGCGTGCTACTTCAACAAAACTGAAGAGGATGCACCACAGCTAATCAAATATCAGTTATTCTATTCAAGCCTTCCTTTTAATATTTGTCGTTATTATTATTATTATTATTATTATTATTATTATTAGACAAAACAGGGGAACATGCCTTTTTTATTTGCTATTTCAGTTCCTACGAGGTCAAGAGAGTCGGGATTTTCCTCGTGTGAGCAAGAAGACCTCATACATGTGGCTGTAATTACAGTAATAAGAGACAAAATGCATTCCAAAAAAGCTTAAGAATATAAAAAAAGCAACAATAGAAAAAAATGAAAAAAGAATGTACAAATTTTTGGAAACCTGCCCTTAAAAAAAAGTTTTAAAAAATCAAGTAATCAAGTTTGTTTGTTACGCCATTCCTTATTAATGTATACAGTCAGGAGGATTATATAAAGTATAAGACGGGTTATAATGGAGGCGCTGCGTGAAGCAGTAAACAGAACGGAAGAGCGAAAAGATCACAAACAGCACAGAATGAATAGACAGAACATATCGAGCATAAGGGCACACAGTGACCCGAGTTACATTATGACTAGTTTATCTGTTTTTCAAACAAAGTCACACAGCTTGGATGAAACAAATCAATTGCAGAATACTGAATATTACAAATATTGCATGAAATAAATACTGAATGCTTCTGTGGGTATTTAAGTAAAAATGTAAATAGATAAATACATGAAGAGTACGACAGCAAAATAAGATTATATTTTAGCAGTTTAAAATTTTATTAAAAAAAATTAAATGAGCATGAAGTGTTAGAAAATATTTTGTAATTTGTTTCATTGAGTCATAAGAGTGTTAAAAAGCACAAATGGTAAAAATGTATGTCTTAAGAAAGAATTTTGTATTATTTTGCAAAACGCTATAACTCCAACTCTCTCTGTTTTGTCCTGTTACACAAATCAGTCTGCAGTTGAGTTATCAATTAGCAGTCATAAGCATCATTAGCAGTGTTGGTTGGTTTTAATTTTAAACACTACAACTCGTGATTTGATTGTGTTTTTGCAGTGAGGAATGGAAGCCACTTGGAGCAACAACAAAAAAAGTGTTGTGTTGCACAGGAAACCTTTTAAATTATGAAGTTTCAGAAATGTTATGGGAAACATTAAAAACAATAGAAAAACAAAAGTGTGTTTCTTTTCCCTGTCAGTATCGGTTTCAGTTCAGTTTTTTTTATGCCTGCAGATATTATTAATTTGCCAAAATGAGAAAATGGCATTTATCTCATTTTGCTGTAAAACTATTCCCATTTTGTTTCATTTGTTTAAGTTGTACTAACTTTTCAATTCAATTCAATTCAATTTGATTTATATGGCGCTTTTAACAATGGTCATTGTCTCAAAGCAGCTTCACAAAAATGAAAGAAATAAAAAAATAATAATAATAATTTTTTTGCGTGTATGTGTGAAAAAAAAAATTTATCTAGATAATAATGAGATGAATGAATGAATGATGAATGAAATGTCTCTGATGAACAAGCCAAGGGTGATGGCGACATAAAATTTTTTACATCTTATATTAAACTATGAAAATGTGGGATGTGGCACATCGGAGTAAGGCTGCCATCTCACAGCATCAGAGCCAGCTTACTATACAGTAGGCGTCTGTGCATCTTCTCTCCTCATGCTCATGTAAGCCTGCTCTGGATTAATGAGAAAAATCACAGATTTCTAAAACAACATTAGACAGGCTACTCCAAGTTGTCCGAGGTCTGAGCGAAGTGTGACTGGTTTCCAACCCAGGGTGTATCCAGACTCTGGATCCTCCACAACCGCGACCAGAAATAAAACGGTCCATGTGAGATGAATGAATAAATAAAAAAATAATAAAAATACAATATATTAGGTACATTAGCTAGCCGCTTTATGTTGTAGGCTTTGTGTAGCTCAGTGACACTGGGTACACTAGTACAGGGTGAAAGCTACAACAGCAGATTTGTTTATTCGTTTTGATTTGACATCTCAAGATTTTGCCAAAATCCTCATTTATATGCAAAACATTTGCTTGATCAGGGAAAATATCTGTCAGGCTAAACTGCATGTACAGCTACATGCCTGCTATAGTTATGAATTCTACATTTTGTTAAACTTAAAAAGACACAGGATTTCAAGAATTAAATGTACATGTTTGTTGTGGGTGTGTAATAGTATTCAAAAGTAACAGTTCAGTAAGTACTCTCAGTTTTGCATACAGTTAAGTAAAAAAAAAAAACATGACATTTATTTTCTATTATTATGAATTTAAACTTGTAAACGTATAAAAACGTATCAAGCTGCCAACGTATCGACGTATCAACGTACAGCCCATATTTACCTGAACACAAAAGGATTGCATGAAAAGGCACATACGTTTCTTAAAATTTAAAAATCTAAGTATCTTGGTGCTGAGTTGTTTAAAAGTAGTAACAGCACATCATTAAAATAGATAGTCATCTATAGCAAAACATTAGAATACTTTAAAATGAAAACATTAAAATATTTTTTCAAATATATATTTAATCATTATTCCCTACTGCTGATGGCGCTTTCACTATTTATTTATTTTCTTTTATTTTTTGTTTTGTTTTTGCACAACTCAGCGAACACTTCTTTCTACACAGAGTAAATAAAGAGCATAAATGTCTTGCCATGAATTCGTCTTAGGGTTTTATTTCCAAATCAGAGTTTTTATTGTTTACGGAGTGACATTAAATCACTGTGGCTGCTCTCAGCATCGTTATTAAACAAGGGAAAACTTCTTAACGTTAAATGAGTTATACTGTGCATAATTCATTTTAACTTTAGATTAATCAATACGAAGACATACTTGTCTGTTAGCTTAGAATGCAATGTTAAATCTTAAAAATAATAATCTTTTTTTTAAATGTTAAAAAAGTAAACATTTAATTACTTGTAAAACCTTTCATAAATTTCATATCTCTAAAATTATATTTGAATATTTGCTTTATATACTGCATATATATTAACAATGAGGTTAATTAATAAAACTGGCAGCAAAACGTAAAAACAAAAAAAGACTCTCCTTTTTTGTTTTATTCATTAATTTTACACACAATCGTTTAAAAAGTCATAGGTAGCTTTCTTATGCTAATAAAAAATACTTTAGCCCAGTTTTAGTGAAATAAAGTATGCGAATATAAAACTTAAGCTACTGATATTATTTGACCTGTTTTCTTGTTTTCTTTATTGGGGTAGGTGAGCTAACAGCTGTGTGTAGGTGGGATTTTATCCGTATGATCTGGCAACCCCTAAGAATGATTATGAGAGAGAGGTTTTCAAAAATAGAAAGTCAAATTTGGGAGTTTTTTTCACTCAGGAATGAGGTTTAAAACTGTATGATGTCTAAACTAATCAGATTATTTCTCTTGTCAGATCCCAGTTTTTCCTGTTCTGCTGAGTTCTAACACATCACAGCTTTTCCATTGTAGTTAGTGATTGAATTTCCCATATACAAATTCATCTGTCAAACATGCCAATGTCAGAAATGACATGATTCTGACCATGCGACTAAGCATTTAGGATGCAATGTTAATTCAATAAAAAAAAAAAAATAATAATAATAATAAATAAATAAATTAATTAATAAATAAATAATTAAATTAAATTAAATTAAATTAAATTAAATTAAATTAAATTAAATTAAATTAAATTAAATTAAATTAAATTAAATTTTTAGGTCTGCCTGTTACTTTAATAAAAATTACTAAATTATTGTTATTTTATTCATTTTTCATTTTGCTATTTATTGTTGTATTGGTGTATTATTTTTTATTAATTATGTTTTCTTTAGCAACATACTGAAACAAATAAGCTACATATTGAAATATCGTAATATATATTGGTAATCCTTCATAGTATATTATCAAGACCTAAATCTTTAAACTTAAATAAACTATACATACTCACTATACATACAAAAATACACAGTATTTTTTAGCCCTGAAACACCTCCTCAATATAGGGGCCAGCAAATCTCATCCTTTGATTTCATACCAGTGTAATATTTTGAAAATCAGATTTGATCTTTCATGCGCATATATTTTAAAAATAAAATGTGTCAACACCCATAGCCAAACAAATCCCTTCCTACCGACAGCCTAATGTGCAGGAATTTCACGCTGATTAAATTTCACATTCGGACCTCCCGCCATCTTAAACATCAAGATAATAGTTTTGCTCTTGCTTTCCAAACTGGCAATATAACACAACTACTTCATTTGCATCAATCAACACACGAAGCAGTTGAAACGCCACAGAGGACCAGGAACGACTTTGGTGCACAGAGCTGGTTTTTAACAACCTCGGAGAGACGGGACACGACAACTGTTGCGCGGTTCAGAGACTGAGGGAAACATTAAAGAGAAACTAGTTACGGAGAAAACGCTGGAAGAAGAGCGAGAGATTGCTCGGTGAGAAAACATTCTAGGTGAACAAAAGGAAACTGAAATCCAGACAAGAAGACGAGAGATGAGCAAAGCGGAACGCTCACGAGGTCTGACCCAGAATGCCTGTAGCAGCGGGGGAAAAAACAAAACAGTCCGAAGAGAGAAGGATGGAGGAGATCCACGGGCCACCCCATGAGGAGTCGAGCTAGCGGAGGAGCACCGCCGCAGAGGCAGCCGAGGGAGGAGGAAGAAGAGAAGGAGGAGGAGGAGGAGGAGGAGGGGAGAGTTATTAACTTAGCCCTGAAACACCTCCTTAATATAGGGGCCAGCAGTGATGGCTAACAGAGCCTGGCAGAGGTGACAGCTCTTGGACCTGCTTGAGGAAATCCAATTGAAAAGCAGCCAAGAGGAACAACAAGCGCAAAACAGATGTTCCCACTAGCGCTGCGTGCAACCGTGTATACAACAGAAATACCTCAGCGTCCTCTCCGATCTGACACAACCATAACAATCGGGCTTGATAATAATACCCATATTTGTGTGCTTTTCCGCAATCTGCAAAACAGAGGTATAGCTCCGTTTTAGGGTTGTTTTTTTTTGTGTAAAATAGGGAAGACCTGGTAATCAATTAAAGTTGCAGACTTCTGCACCGGTGTTACGGTTAAACTTACAGTTACAGTGTACAGTCAGGGACTCACTCAGATCTGAGGCCAAATCTCTGCATCACCAATACTCATAGGAGAAAAAGTACATCATGGAGCAATTTGCTGCATACACTGCAAAAAAGTGGGACACGACCTCTGCAGGAAATAAGAGTAAATTAGGCCGGATTTTGAACTTTCGAGCGCTGAGAAAAGAAAAAAAAAACCTGTATGTTCCTTCTTCCCACAGTAGCGCAAAGTTCTTCGTCTGATACCGCTCTGGTGAAATCTGATTGGTCGGAGGACAAGGATTTATGTAATGACAAATACTCATTATAATATCTACTAATATTCACTACAAATTATATTGATACTAATTAATTATTACTAAAAGATTTTCTTATTCATTTAATATCATTTCTTAATTAACAGGTCTGTCTCAGAAACTTTTATATATTTAATATAATGTGTAATATATATGTAATTACATATATAATATTTAATAATTACATATTAATAATTACATATATCCTGACTTTTCATATAGTATTACATATTACATGTTATATTATTGTGTATTGTATATATTACATGAAATGTATAATTATATTAATTATGATGCACTATTCGGTAACAAGATACAGAACTTGTAAAATTTCTAAGTTTCTAATTTCAAGTTAACTTTAGTTTTTTTTTTATCTGTAACAGGACAAGATTAATTGCTATAACAATTGTTCAAAATACATTTGACTCTAGACAAGTATGTTGATTTTTTTTTTTTATGTGATAAAAAGCAAATAAGAAGAATAAAAATACTACTTTAAGACATGGTGTTAATGGAAGATAATCAACTTGGCTTCAAACCAGGTCATATCAATCACACCACGCCAGTGTTAATTATTTTCCTTTGACAAAATGCATTTTTATGCATTACTTGATATCTTATTATTAATAATACATTTAATTTAACATCACACCACTGCCCTTTACGTTTCTGAGATGGACGGTTGTGTTAATATTTAAATGTTACTGAAGTTGATGCAAATAATTCTTTACGCCAATGACAATTAAAGACATGAAATGTTAACTAATGAATATGTTCCTAAAAATATCTCTTTGATGTGATTCAAAAGTTTACTAAGGGCAATATTCTCACATGACAAGAATGCAAAGATTTTGTTTTATTCATTTACTTTACACAAAGGCATTAGAAAAATCAAAGACAGCTTTTGTGTGCTAATTTTTTAAAAATGTTACCGAGAGTCACGGTTCGGATCATATCACAGTTTTTGAGCCATGACTCAGACCATTTTTCAGATCAGCAAAAAAAAAGGGGGGGATGAATATAATTTTGCTTTCCATTAATTATATATAAAACGCTTAAACAAGGAACTTTTGCCCACATTTTTAAATGAAAACATCATGATGCGTCGATGTTTTAATAAAATCTTACGTTATGTATATTATAATTACGTTATTATTAATTTAAACTGTAATGTGCAAGTTCTCCCACTTAAAAAGATGAGAGAGGCCTGTAATTTTCATCGTAGGTATACCTCAACTATGAGAGATAAAATAAATTAAAACAATCCAGAAAATCACATCGTAGGATTTTTAAAGAATTTATTAGCAAATTATGGTGGAAAATAAGTATTTGGTCAGTAACAAAAATTTCATCTCAATACTTGGCAATGACAGAGGTCAAATATTTTCTGTAAGTCTTCACAAGGTTTTCACACACTGTTGCTGGTATTTTGGCCCATTCCTCCATGCAGATCTCCTCTA
>JAOVVA010000004.1:23326570-23341503 GCA_028565275.1 Leiocassis micropogon | reverse complement strand
GATTAATGCATTTTTTGGACGCCTTCAGCATTCCTTTACAATGTAGAAAGAAATAAAAATCAGGAACGATCATGGAGGTAGAAAGTCACCCCAAACTTTTGAACGGTAGTGTATATAACAATATATACTGTGATATTAGCAATATTTTCCAATTTCCAACACTATAACAATTTTCTTGCTTATAAAAAAACAATCAAACCATTTAGAAAATACATGTAAATGAAGTAAAATATGAAATAAATAGACATTAAACCTCACTTAACCTTAATTTATGATTCCTTTTAGCACCGGCTTCTTTAAAAACCGAACTAAAAGCGGCTACTTTTTATTCTTGCTACCGTCGTTGATAACATTCTCGGGACCCATGGTCCGTGTCTTCACTAAATCCAGAATGCGAAAAAAAAACACAATAAAAAAACTCGCTTCGATTGGCTTTTCACTGAAGCAAACAAGTTTTGATCGGCTAACGGAAGTATGTTCTTGCAAATTCGTAAGGTGGGGCGTTCGTATACCAAGGTGCAAAAAATATGCAAAAAGTATAATTATAGCGTTGGAAATGGGTAATATTGGTAATATTTTTATTTGGCTGGAGCAGATTATCTGCATTAAGAACTCACGTTTCTTAATGGGTTACATTTGTAGGCTGAGGTTCTGCTGTACTTTTTCCAAGCAGACTAAATGTGTATAAACTGATCAGGCCCAAGTAGGCCATAAATCTCTTTCTGAAATCAGCTTGTTCAATACCGTACTGATCAGTCTCTCCCAGTGTGGCCATTGTGCTTAATTAACTCCACTGTAATGTAACCATAAACTCTCAGCTCTGAGGATTGTGCGTGTGATTAGCTGCTGAACACTAATTACCGGATTAGCAAAGTTCAATACTGGTTCTGCTTCAAAAACCGACTAGTATTGATCAGTGAGTACGACTCGGGCCACAAATGTAGACCAGAGACTAATAACGTGAAGCTGATAGTACAGTAGGAACAGTATACATTATAAGGAATTAACTCGGGAATCTTCCTAAAAATGAATGAAATCTTTACATTACACACATTCCTTCACATTTCTCCAGTGTCTGAAATGAGGAAGTTTTTTTTTTTTTTTTTTTAGAAAAGGCCTCCCAAATGTATTAATACACACACTCACACACACAAACACATTTACAAAGGTACCACTGCTGTGCCATCGTATCCTTGGAAACCACTTACTCTAGCACGGTAAGCAGCATCAAGGTCACCACAAGAGCGCAGAGTGATGCTCCTGATCCTATAAACGTCAGCTTGGTCAGAACCATCTCCTCTTCTTCACTCCACTGCTGAGACAGACACGAAAGACAAATAAAACATATAGATTCTCTCTCTCTCTCTCTCTCTCTCTCTCTCTCACCCATTAGATGTCTAGATCAAGTCCCGAGGAATAGAACTAGATATTTCCTGCAACTGCATGTTGTGTGAGTTTATTAAAGATTTATTATTATTATTATTATTATTATTATTATTACTACTACTACTACTACTACTAATAATAATAATAATAATAAATCAGTTTTAGGGCTTGCTGACCGACTAACGGCCTAAAAGTAACACCCAGTCCGTTATTATTTACCAGAAATTATTATTGATTGACATGTTAAATTACATAGATTTATATAACTGCCATCTCTAATGATCATTTGCAAATTTTTGTCAAATCCGTATTTCTTCCGTAAGCGAACAGAGACCTCTGCTGGACGGAGCTAGAAGGTATTCAAAGAGATGAATGCAATGCAGTGATTTACTCTCACTCTCACTCGTGTACTCCTCACTTATCCTATTGGACCTCTGTAGTTGGACCTCTGTAGTTGGACCTCTGTAGTTGGACCTCTGTAGTCCAACTAGGGACCGTGGAGAGCAATAATATTTACCATTGCATTTATTCCCATTTCTCAACCGTAGTAGGACCTCCAGTCAACAATTACACACATTCATACACTACAGGAAATTTGGGGGATGCCAATTAGCTTAATCTGCATGTCGTTGGGAGGAAACCCACCATGCATGGGAAAAACATGCAAACTCCATGCACACACACCCCATGGAGGGAATCGAACCCATGCCCTGGAGGTGCAAGGCAACAGTGCTAACCACGACGTCACCGGACCGCGGAATGATACATTAAACAACTTTAAAGTGATGTACATGGTACGCAAGGGGTGCTGGGATTTAAACAGACAACCTTCTGATATGTGGCACAAAGGCTTAAACACTCAGACATCACAACTTGCGCAGATAACTTGTGTCGCATCAATGCAAACTTTTAGCGACATGAATTCAGAAATGTTAAATCAACAACATGTTAATAGGTAACAGATCTGAAGGTTATGTGTTTAAATCCCAGCAATGCCATGGTTTGATTCTAGAGTCCCATCAGCTTAGGTTTTTAACCTGCATCAAGGAAAGGTATGTATGGGATTATGACTTACTCTGAACTATGCAAAATATTACAGTACTTAAACAGTTGTTTACTGTACAATTTATACTAGTGTTTGTAATAAATGACACCGATAGTTGCAAAGCCTCCTATGTATATGAATCTTAATATCTCTTGTATATACACTGTATATATGATGTAATTCAACAGATTTTACAAAACTTTATAATAAAATCATTCTAATAGCATACCCCGCCTCCCATGTAATTCATAAGAATGGCAAAGTTGGTGGTGTGGTTGCAGAAGCAGGTGGTGGCGTTCGGTTCAGAGTACAACACTTCACAGCCCTTGTCTGACCAATCACTCACACTGGAGGTTCTACAAAACAAACAGTTTATAAAAGTTAGACTTGTTGCAACTAGTAAGTTGCTTTTAATAAGAACCACCTTTTCATGTACTTACATTTCACTGACGTTCCAGAAAATGCATAAAGGTGTGACCGAATTGTTGGACTCCACCTACGATGAGAACAGAAGTGTGATGTCATGCTACAATCCAATAACTGAGACAGTGCTGTATAATCTTTCTGAGACTCCAATCTATACATACTGAGCTTATCTCTATGATACGGGTACATCTACAGTATATTCCAGATCGCCTGTTTACATTTGGCGCAGTACTGATCTGAAATTTTCATTTGGTTGTGTTTGGATTGGACTTTTCAACAATAGAATGCAGAAAGCCTTCATTATTACGAGTATATCTTCAGGATCAGGCATTGACCAAAGATCTGAGATCGAATAACAAACAAACAAACAGGATTGTTACACCCTTAATCATGTCTTCGCTTTATTTGGTCCACTAAAGCCTCATAAAGGTGATTCCATTAATTCTATGGGGTGAGTATTCCACCTTTAATAGTTCCCAATTTTTTTTTTTACATGTTATTTTGAACTGGCTGGATTCTTCATATAATCAAGATTCTGGATGAATTAAAACATAATAATATATATATATACCATACATCAGGGATGGGAATCGCCACTCACCACCCGATACGATATTATTACGATACCTCTCCATGCCGATTCAACTAAAATTGCGATTCTATAAGTATCACGATTTTATAAATCTCCAGATTCAATGTTAAATTTTTTCCCGATTTTCTTAAAATTTTAAACCTTTAAAAAAGTTAACCGATTAATTAAATGCAGCCCGTTCCTTATGACATTAGTTTCCTCATTTAAAAACCCAGCGCAGCATTTAAACAAACCAAAAGAACTTTAACATTTAAATTCAAATTAAATAAAACAAAACAGCTACATCGTTACTGAGCAGCGCGTATCTCTGTCATCTGCCATAATTATTATTTCTGAACAAACTTAGCAAATAATTCACTCCTACCACACGGGATGAAAATGTGTGAATAGTGAATAGAGTGCGCCACCTGCAGGATTATATAGTAATTATGACGTTTTACCTTTTCAAAAGTCTCAAAACTCCAATCTGACAGTGAGCCCACGGGTTGAGTGGCTGCGAGGACTTTTTTGAAAATGTAACGTCATAAAAATGTGTTTCTGTTGCGCCACTCAGAAGAGATTTTATTCTGTATGAGGCTTAAACCTGGCACATGGACGAACAAACACAAAACATATTCCGTACCAATCTTATAGTAGACAGAGTGTACTGCACAGACACTGGAACATTCTCTTCCTTCGACACGTCTCTCACGGTGGCTGATATCACTCCTGTAGCCAGGTGACGGATCACGGATCTAAAACACACATATCAGAAAGGATTTTAACCACCATATACACTGATCCGAAAAACGACACTGAATCTGATGCGTAATATTTAGCAACATTAAAGGCTCCTACCGTCCACTCGCTGTGTCTGTAAACGCTGTGAATTCAGCTCTGGACAGCACTTTCGTCATGTTCCTGTAGTAAGCGTGAATGAACATCACATACTTGTGACCTGCAGAGGACGAGTGTGTCGAGTGTGATCATCAACATTCAAGCAGCATTATTATTAAAAGATACAGAACGAAATTTACACATACAGAATTTAATTTAACCAGTGAAACTCTCACATGTTCCACATTCATTACATGCGAACTGAAATATTTAAAACTTTTTATAATTTCGATGATTACAGCTTACAGCATAAAAGTAAAAATCTGGTTATGTCAAAATATCAGAATATTTTATTTCGAGTTTGAGAAGATTGTCAAGCGAAGCTGATTAAAGAACTTGGAGGCCTTCACAAGGAGTGGAGTGAGGCTGGATTCAGTGCATCAAGAGCCACCACACAGAGATGTCTTCAGGAAAGGGGCTACAACTGTAGCAGGCCTAGTACCGAACCCTTCTGAACCAGAGACAAGATCCGAAGTTTCCACAGTTGGTAATGATTTAGGGTGTCATGTCATCTGATGGTGTTGGTCTACTATGTTTTATCAACTCCAAAGCTCAGGAGATTTTAGAGTGCTGAATGCTTCCATCTCCTGACAGGGTTTATGGAGATGTTGTCTTGCTTTTCCAGCATGTGCCAAAACTACCAGCAGTGCCATAACTGTGCCATAACTACCACTAACTGGTTTGCTGATCATGGTATTCCTGTGTCAGCCAACTTTACTGGCCAGCCAATTTACCTTACCTGAACTCTATAGAGTTTAGTCAGGAGGAAGATGAGAAATATGTCACCCAACAATACAGACGAGTTGAAGGCTGCTATCAAAGCAACCTGGTCTTCAATAACGCCTCAGCGGTGCCTTAGACTGATAGCTTGCCTCGATGCCCTACTGCAGTAATTTATGCTAAATGAACAATTTTTTTTTTCCAGAAATTCTGTATTGTACATCTTTTTATAATTGATCCTGGGAAATATTCTAATATTTTGAGATACTGGATTTTTGATTGTCGTGAGCTGTAAACCGTGATCATTGAAATCAAAATCCAAAAAGACTTATTTCACTATAGTGAAAGTGAATTATTTCACTTTACCTGTAATGGATCTATAATATATGTGCATTTAACCTTTTCACTTTAAACTAAATTGCAAAAGAAAATGAGCTTTTTGAACGCAGAAACCAGTTTTGCTTGGAAAAAATTATATGACCTACAACAATTGTTTGCGTTTGTATTTCTTTAAATGTCATAAATAACTGTCCTGTTGGATATAAGGACTTTCAGATCCTGTAAAAATTGTATTTTTGGATCATTGTCACGTTACAACAACATCCTTTAGGGTTCAGATCTCAAACCGGTATTCTGTTGCGTCATTCAGCTGAATAATACAGCTAATACATAATGTGGACAAAAGTATGTGGACACCTGAGCATTGCATCCATAAGGGATTCTTCTTCAAAACCATAAAAACACACAATTATCTTTCTATGCTGTGGCATTACAACTTCCCTTCACTGGAAGTAAACCTGTTCCACCATAACAGTGAACCTGTACACAACTCCAGCTCCATGAATACATGATTCGCCAAGGGTGGAATGAATGAAGCAGCTCTACCTTCAACACTTTTGAACACATGAAATGTGGACTATAATTAAGAAAAACATTTCTCACCCATGGTATAAAGTCTCTGGACTTCTGTCTCTGAAATGAGGATTTCCTCACCCTCAGTGGGTTTATACGCACTTTTGAAGTTGTCATGAGATAAGGTTTGTGGCTCGAGACGAACATCTGCAAAAACAACCAAAATACCCCCATCATTCAATAATTACCATGTACTGTATTTACATATACCCGCAATGATAGTGCTCATTGGGCCGTTATAGCAATCCGTAAGGGAGAATAGAAAGAGCCATAACGTTTTAAAGTATTTCATGTAAAAGTTTTATATTTTATATTGAGTAGCATGTTGTTGTTGTTGGTCTTTCGGCTGCTCCCGGCAAGGGGTCGCCACAGCGGAATACCCAGTCCGCACAACAACTTGGCACAGGTTTTACGCCGGATGCCCTTCCTGATGCAACCCTCCCATTTTATCCGGGCTTGGGACCGGCACTGCATCCAGTGGCTGGGGTTTCGGGCACTTGCTGGGAATCGAACCCGGGCCGTCCGCATGGCAGGCGAAACAAAGTATATTTATAACTGTAAATCTTTTCGCACATAGAACTTCATAACTCTCAGTATTTAATTTCTACCCTTGTGTCAAGGCAGCAAACATACTTTACCTATGTTTTTTGTGAAAAGTGTAAAGTTTTTCTTATCCGGAAAGATGGAATCAGCCAGAGCCCAAAGTATTTTTTCAATATTCTCGATAATCATAAATGGTTTAAGGTTAATCTGTGGAAATAAATAAAAACACACACACACACACACATTGAAGTACAGAACAGAATTTTTAAGCACATATTGGCATTACGCATGTATCTCACATCAGTGAATATCAAAACATACGCCTAACGGCTTCATATCCAGCCACTGCCGGGCCAAGACAGAATCAATGAGTCCATTGGCTATGATCAGGTAGTTGGAAGCCATGGATCTGACGACTGCTGAAGGAAGCGATGTTTTATTAACTTGAGAAGCGGCACCCTGTTCAATGGTTTGAGTGAGGTGCACCATGTCCAACGGCGTGATGATGTTTGGATCGGTCTCGATAGCCTTCAGCACGGCTTGAGCGAGGGAATTCAGCCACTTTAAATGATGTTCTGTGGATGTGGAAGAATTATGGTCTTCTAACTCCTACGGAGAGGAGAACGTTTAGTGGTCTTCAGAGTAAACACGATAAGGTAAACTCTGATAAGATAAAGCTGTAAAAAAATGTATAAACAGCCAGGATGGAGTTGATGTGTAAATCAAATGGGGAAGCTCCCACACTCACGGGGTTGTCATGAAGATCTTCGCTGAGTTGTGTAAAAAATGGAGTCTTGTGAAATCTGGACATGCCAAAATCGTCCACGACTTCTACGGGCAAAACAAGACATGGGATTGTTAGCAGAAAAGTAATCATCTTACATAATTACCATAAAATAACCAATTACTTTTGAATGGGGAAATTTTTTGATGAAACTTTTACTTTAATAGACAGTATTGAAGTAATTAATCAAAATTCTTTTGGTCAACATTACTCCTTAGTTATTGTCTTTGCTTTAATACGGGCCACTAGTTTGTCTTTTTTCTCTGTATATAAAGAAAATTCCTATCCACAGTATTCACACATAAGCTATAAAAGATATATTACCTTTTAGAAATTGACATACGCCTCTTCTTTGCAAATTGCAGTTGTCCCAGGTCAACACTCCATTGCCAGGGTGAAAGGTTACACAGTCCTCATTCTCTGGAAACTGGGAACGCTCTAAAGGAAATCATATAAAAGTGTAAACTTGAATGTGAATAAACAGATTGAACTGGGTGGTCAGTTAAATATGATTACATACACATGTGCAGATCATAAGCCAGAAATTGTGATGTAGTGTAAGAGCTTGGAGTGTGTTCGTCATGGGATGGGAATGCACTGTATTAGAGACAGTGTTTGTTTTGAAGGGTGGTATTCTGAATTACAGCATGCTTGATATATTTATGACCGTTTAGGGCCGTTTCCCAGCTACAACTTGGCTCCAACTCATTTTGACATTGGGAGCAACCAAGAAGTAGAGCAGCAGTGGAAACAGTTACGTACAATGACTTGCAGCTTAATCTATTCAAATGATGCCCAAAACGATGAAAAAAAAAAAAAACCAACAGTGTGCTTTACAGTACCTTGACACTGGATATACCCCCACTGAGTCTGGAGGGCGGTTGTCATCTCCAACTCTGATCTGTCCCATCTGAAAAGCAGGCCGGGAGAAATGAGCGAACAGTCTTTTTCCATGGTTCGGATTTCCCCATCATCCAGCACCTGATCCCACATGTTCAGCTGAGTAATGCTGCCACAGAAGGCTTTGTCACTATTGAACTCGCTGCCGAAAGCGTCTTGTTCTTGGCCTATGATGAAAATTCCACCGCCCCGAATGTGGCCTGATGAGTAGAGCGAAATACCACGTTGAACTTTGTGACCATCCACTGACATTGTCCATTTGCCACCCTTTCCAGTCCAGCTCACACATATCGAGTGCCAGGAGGCATCGTTGGTGAAGACTGATAAGTAAGGGCCATGGTGACCGTGCACCATCAGGGCAAGTTCAACGTTTCGGTTCGGCAGGACTTTGGCTCGGAGCTGGAACTCGTTAATGTAAGAGCGTAACGAGTAAGAAAACACGGTCAAACCGCCATGGCAAGAGGGACTGAAATGAAGCCAAGCACAAACTGTCACAGCAGTCATGTCCGAGAAATTTCGCAACAAACGGGCGGATTGAAGTTCACTTCTGTTCAGGAAGTTCAGGATTAAGGTACCTTGGAGGAAAGATATGGCAGAATGTGAATATTTGTCTGTAATATTATCAATTATATTATTTATAAATAATTACATTGAGACTAAAACATGCTCTGCATGTGGTTTATAAATAAATAAATAAATAAAAAACACTATATTGCCAAAAGTATTCACTCGCCTTTCTTCACACGTATATGAACTGGAGTAACATCCAATTCTTAATCCATACGGTTTAAAATGATGCTTCAAATCTTCTGGGAAGGCTTTTGATGTAGAAGAACTTGACTGGCCTACACAGAATCCTAACCTCAATCCAATACCTTTGGGACGAATTAGAGCGGAGACTGCAAGCCAGGCCTTCTCGTCCAACATCAGTGTCTGACCTCACAAATGCGCTTCTGGAAGAATGGTCAAACATCCCCATAAACACACTCCTAAACCTTTGTGGAAAGTCTTCCCAGAAGAGTTGGAGCTGTTATAGCTGCAACATCATATTAAACCTTATAAATTAAGAATTGGATGGAACTCAAGTTCATATGCACGTGAAGGCAGGCGAGCGAATACTTTTGGCAATTTAATGTATGAGCTTAGGTAATTCTGCACCTACACTCTAAGATTTCATTCCATCACCACTAGCTTTGATTACAGCGCACACTGTATCGGCCAATCGGCCATGTGTGAAGATGATTCCTCATGCTCCCAGAACCAATCTTTCAGAATCTGAGTCCTGGAATATGGCCGTACCATAATGGAAGAAAAACTCCATAGATGTGATACCCTGGTAATTTACTATATTCAGGTCGTCAGCTGACCTAATTTTATTCATAGCACTGCCTCCAGTGGCTTGTACAGGAGACACTATGCATGATGGGTCAATCGCTCTGGAATAGGGTCAGTCTGAACTTATCAAACCACATGACTTTTGTCCATTGGTCCAAAGCCCAAGCTTTAAGCTTCCAGCCAAGTGAAGCCTTGTTTTAGGATGAATCTCATGAACAAGTGGTTTCCTTGTGGACACACAGCTGTTTAGTCCCAGTCCTGTGAGTCCTCACTACATTGTGTGTGTATGGAGATGGTTTTACTTTTACCATTAAACAGCTCTCATTTTCACTGTTGATTTTTTCTTCCAACCATATTCCCTTCACAAGGTTGCCGGTTCAGCGCTATCCTTATATATAATGTTTTGAAGGATTCTTAACCCAGTTCCAGTTATTTCAAATCTCTTTAGTTGTTTTTTTTTTTGCTTGATGTAGCCAATTCATTTGAAATTGAGACGGTTTTTTTTGCCCAGGCAGTGTGAAATCGAGGAATGTGGTATGTGGAGATCACTCACCGTGTATTTCAGGAACTCTCTTTGCAATCCAGACGGGCTCTGAAATGTTCACGGACTGTAGAAAGCCAGTCAGCTTTTCTTTCTCTTCGGCACCGGGTACGACTGCCAGGGATCCCGACCTCTCGATACACTGCTGATTGACGGCATGCCAGGGTAGCCTGGCTGGATGATACTTATAATAAACTTCCTCATTTGCCCGTAAACTTGTGATTTCCACATTAACAGCAAGAGCTGTAGAAAGAGATCACATCATGGAGTGGAAGCAGATCCAACTTCAGCTTCGTACTGAATTTATTTATTTATCTATTTACTTATTTCATAGGTGACACATCCTGTCTATGAAATGCAACACAAGTTACAGAGTACAGTAATAATTTGTTGAAGAAGCCGTACAAAAATGCTTATGAAAAGTGAGTAATAAAATAAGAAGCAAATGTGCAAAATATGTACAATTAGGCTTGGGGTAAAATAATATTACCTTTTCCAACGCAGTGCTGAATCAAGACCTATAAAGCACAAACAGCACATTATATACTGTATGTATGTATGTACAGTATATATATATATATGTAACTCCCTGAATAACTTCTGAAATATTGATTGAAGATTAAGAAGTCAAATGTACTCACGATGACATTCGAGCAGAGAAGTTTCAGTAAAAGCATCCTGGCAAGAGAACAGTCGAGTTTATTAACCTGTCTGAACAAATTACACTCAAGTCTCAAAGGATTCTGTACATTATTTAAACCTATCCTACGTAGTGAAAGTCTTGAAAAAAACTCAGATGATGAATAATTTAAAGAGTAGAATAAGTTATAAAAAAAAAACCTCTGTCTTACCTTTGAGTATGGTTTTCCCTGTTTTAAGGTTGAGAAGTTTTCTGTTTTCTGTTGAGAAGTTCCTGCCTGTTCTTCTTGTTCCCTGGAGTTCAGCTCAGTTGTGTGTGTGTGTGTGTGTGTGTGTGTGTGTGTGTGTGAGAGAGAGAGAGAGAGAGAGAGAGAGAGAGAGAGAGAGAGAACTAACATGTACATGAGCCGGAGAGCTGTTGTGTGTGTGCGTAACCGTGTGTGCGCCAATGACATGCGTCAGGCTGCTTATTTAAATAACTAAAGAGGAGAACCCCAAGAAAAAACAGTAATAACCTAACAAAAAACAATAATATAAAAAAAATAAAGGTATAGCTCCATCCATTCATTTGACTGGGATGGATGGACTGGGCTGCAGCTCCAATAAGGAACCTTAAACTTCCCTCTCTCCAGCCACCTCAATCAACTTTGATTTGGGGATTTTCCAATGAGTTCAGTGTGGAGACACACCCCTCTCCCTCCTCATTCTATGATCGGGTCCCCAGAGCCAGCCTCTGACACCCCACGTCTGATCCGTCGAGGCCCTTGGCGCTCAACGCCACCCAAATAACAGCGCACCCTACTCTAGCGGTTGGTCCCTTGAGTGGTGGGTCCACATTAAGAGGAAGAATGGGTAGCCACATTGTAGCCCTCTTCTGGGCCCCGTGGCAGACCCGGTCACCAAACCCTCACTCCGCTGTCAGGGCCTTCTATCTGGGCTTGGCTCCAGACAGGGGCCCTGTGCTTCTTTCGGGCAGGGTCACCTCTCTCCATCCACTGTCTATCATGGGGTCTATTTTGATCCAGTCTCAGTCTGGCCCCTCACCTGAGACCAGATTGCCATGGGAAGCCCAACCAGGAGAACATGCAAAGCTCCCTGGTTCATATTTTTGGTATTTTGCTCCGTCCACGTGCCTTCTGGCACATCAGACGACGGATAATCCCCACCCTGGAGATATATCCACCATTTCTGTGGCAGTTACTTAAGGGATCGGGTTGTCAGCTCGCCACCCGACTGTCATTCGCACATTACGGGCAATTTGGGAACGGCAATTATCCTAACCGCCATGTCTAATGAGAGGAAACCGGAGTACGAGGAGAAAACCCACCAAGCACGTTGAGAACATGCAAATTCCAGTTTTATAAGGGCACATGAACCTCTACACCACAGCCTATGAATTTGGTGTACACTACATGCACAATTTAATTTTAAAAAATCACATTGTAATATACAGTATATTAAACTGTGTTATACTGTACATAATTAACTATTAAATGTACCATTTTGTAGGTTAATAGCAAATAATGCCAACAAATGGTCTCATTAGGAGGATGTTTGCCAATATTTATTTATCACCTCAAAAATATATATAAAAAAATTAAACTTCAAAAACTAAGTGTAATAAATTGTAGCCTTTTGCGATTAAATAATTGCACAGGTCTCTAGCACTACACTACACTATACAGCCTTTACACCCATACTGTATGTGTGGTTCTTCCTCAAACAGTTACCACAAAGTTGGAAACACAGGATTATCTAGAACGTCTTTGAATGCTATAGCGTTACCATTTCCCTTCTCTGGAACATAACAGGAACGAACCTGTCCAGTATCAATATCCCTCCGCATACAGTAAAGCCAGATACTGTACATGAAGCTATGGTATAGATCAAAACATGGTATCGATGCTAAAAGATACATTTTCAGATCATATAACACCATTTTTTATAATACTTGACGCTTCTTATCTCCTGCTTTGTTTTTTTGTAAATATGCAAATACATATACATTTAGATTTTTGTCAGATAAAAAGAAACACATTTGCTAACTACAAATTCTCCTTTTATGTAGTGTCTGTAACTTTTTTAGATTAAAATCTTTTAATGATCTTAATTGTCATTCAGATTAAACTTGGCCAAAACCTGAAAATTCTACTTTTAGTTTTATTCCAAAATGCTAACTTAAGATAAGATATTAAGTTAAGATATTGCAACATGAATTTGACATGAACCAACAATTTTTCCAGGTCATATGCTGCTAGAAGCTTAAACCAATTTTAATATCAAAACATGAAATATGAATAATTGGCATTTTAAATGATTATTGGTTGAAACAAGACAGTATCACGATGTCACTTCCATGTTGCATAAACTTCTGAAGTAGCTTCTTTGGCCACACACTTTCTGTATTATATGCATAATATATATATATATATATATTAAAAAAAACTAATTCAGCACCAATACTGTTTTTGGCCATATGTTAAGGTTGGAGCCCTGACTGAACACGGAACCCTGATTGCCCTCCAGACCTCCTCACCAGCATCAGTGCCCGTTCTCACTATTGTGTGCATGAGTTATGGCTGCATATTTTGTCTTGTTAGGGTTTTTAATAATTTTAGATAAATGGATTCCAAGGATGGGAATTGCCGTAATTTGGTTTAAACGTTTTGTTTTTTCAATCCAGGATGTATTTCAATCTTATTCCCGCTGTTCCCAGGGCAGCATATTCCTTTGGATGGTGGCAATAATTTTCAAGTTGACTCGTCTTGATTTATAAACCTGTACAACTGATGGCATAAATTAACAGACCAGCTTCCTGACAGGTATTGGCTAACATGAACTATTGTAAAAAAATATTACTTAAAAAAGTACAGAAACAGACTTTGAATTTAAATGAAACACGACATTTCAGCTAGGATCAGTGTTTATTATGAAAATAGTACACAACCTATTAAACTACTACATGATTGTAAATAGAATGCTATTCTATAATGACCTCGTAAAAGGACAAACATATGACAGGGATTGTGGAAAGTTTGTGCAAAGCCGCAAAACAGTGCATATATGAATATTGAGTGAGTAAAAGAAATAATGTTTTTTTTTTTAGAAAAAAGGAAAAACAAAAGATTTTATTAAGATTATTATTTTTTGCATTGCCAACTCCAAATTATTACTATATCCTTGGTTATATACAAGAAATAAACACCCATACCTGTATATATATATATATATATATATATATATATATAAAAAACAATCGCATATTCTAATGTAAAATGATAATATTTATCACTTCTAAATAAAAAAAAAGGCATGTAGACTTGTTATATTAGTGCTTTTAATATTACAGTACCTCTTTGTGGGAAAATGTGCATGCTGGAAATTTCCTGCAGGTGCTCAGACTATTATAATATAATCACTTCTCCTATGTTTATTTTTTTGTTGTTTATGAACACCCAGCTCAAACCCAGCGGATGTCTCTGGAGCACGAGCTGACGCCTGAGGACAGCGAGTACACTGTTTTAGGAACGGTTCGATTTCTTGAGCCTTGAGCTGTTTCTTCGAGCTCAGGCTTCACGAAGGTCCTGGATTCCACATCATCTTCAAAGCTCTCATTAAACAGTTCTGCTAGAGAGCATAAAGCGGAGTGCAGGTCGTCTCGCGCATCCATGACGCTCTTGATACAAGGCAGCTGAAGAGTACCGGCGTGGCAGACGTCCGTCTGTCTCGGTAACCCGTGCACTAGGCCACTAATGGTCTTGGTCAAAGACTGGACTGTATCTCTGAACGAAGTGAGACGAACATCGCTGCCTTTACCTGGCGGAATAATCCACATGCGTGTCATTGATTATCAATATTTTAATATTGTAAGGGTAATAAATAAAAGATCCGAAGGTAATTAGTGATCTACACGAACAGGAAAATATACCTCTTAGAGTGCGAGACAAAGAGGATTGAAGCTGCTGGAGAGCGTGGTTTAGCTCAAAGAGCTTGGAGGCCGTGTTTCTCAAGCGTCCCATCTGTACAGCATCGGCTCCCTCTGGACCATTCTCCATATGATCAGGTTTCTTCTGGAGAAAGAGCAAACACACTTAATACATTTACTATTAATCATGCTTCGTCACAAAGGCAATCATACTAACATTAACAAACTTAATTAAATAAATAAATAAATAAATAAATAAAAAATATCCCCACAAATCAACAACGTCTGATGTAATATGCTGAATTAAAA
>JAOVVA010000004.1:23302404-23325207 GCA_028565275.1 Leiocassis micropogon | reverse complement strand
ATCAGCTCTCTCTGTGCCTCCGGCTGTGAGAGGAAAACAGCATCACCCGTGGTTCGAACCAGCGATCCCCGGATGATAGGGCGAGCACTTTACAATTTTCTATTTAAGGCCACTCGGAGGCCTTAAATAGAAAATTCTAACTTTAGTTTAATTGTATTCTCTAATGCAATATTTTTATTGTATTGAAATATTTCTATTTAGGTCAAGGATAGTTGTATACAAATTCTACTGCATATTATACAGTGTATGGTTGTATGACAAAATATATGTGCAGTGACAGTCAGGTGTTGCAAACAGGTAAAGTAAGAAGACAGTATTGCACAAATTATAGCAATCGTATTTAAAGTCATTTAATCCTTGATGATGTTGCTATCCCTCTTGTGTAGACAGCTAGCATAAACTATGTGGTTCCCACAATCCTCTGTGCAGTTATAACTATCTGGGCCAGGTCTCTCCTGTTCTCAGTGGTGGCACACTGACGCAGTGGCAGAGTATGCTCTCTATTGGGCTCCTTTAGAAGTTCATTAAGAGCTGAGAGGGTACTTTGGCTTTCTTGAGCTTTCGCTAGAAGAAAAACCCTTTGCTGAGATTTCTTCTACAAGTAGGAAGTGTTAATGGTCCATGTTAAATCCTTTGTGATGTACAGACCCAGGAATTTGATGTCATTAACACATTCAACCTCTTCACCATTTATATGTATGTATGTGTGTATGTGTGTGTGTGTGTGTGTGTGGGGGGGGTGTTTTTCTGGTTGTCCTGTAACAACGATCTCCTTTGTTTTAGTGGTGTTTAGAACCAAGTCACAATCCGAATACCACTTAAACAGTTGTTGAACATCCTTTCTGTAGAGTCTCATAATTTCCTGAGATCAGTCCCATTATCGTGGTGTCATCAGCAAACTTCACTATAGTGTTCACTCGTGGATGGGTGTGCAGTCATGTGTGAATGGGGTGAGAAGGGCTGGACTGAGAACACAAAATGGTGAGAGTGGATGATGTGCACCCTGACATTTTGAGGTCTGTTAGTGAGGAAGTCCAAAATCCATGAGCGTGTGCGGGTTAATCCTAGGTTGCTGAGCTTGTTTACCAGTTTATGGGGTACTATTGTATTGAATGCTGAAGTAAAGGCAACAAGATAACATAACTTATGTGCTGACTATATGACTAATATGGCTATACAGGCACTCAACCAGAACACCACAAACTAAACAATCTGATCTGTTCTCTCACACAACAACACTCGCACATTTGCACATGGCTTACATGTTACACACCTCTGGGACTTTGCACATTGTTCTGCTCATGTCTGGCACAAAAATGAGGACTAATTGCACTCAACTGCAACTTATCATGTATAACTTATATACTTAACATCTCATACACTTCCATTTTAATAGCAACCTTGTACATACAGTCTGCACATATTGTGACATAAAATTTGAATTTTGAATTCGAATTGGTGTTGGGGTGCTCCAGACGAGACAGGCTTTTGTGAAGTGCAATCGAGATTGCGTCTTCTGTTGATCTGCTGCCATGGTAGACATACTGGGGCTGTCCAGACCAGTGGAGATGTTGGATTTGATGTGAGACAGGACAAGCCCTTCATAATAATTGGTGTCAGGGCAACTGGGTGACACTGGTAGTAGATTTAAGGCATGTGGGGACTACAGCTTCCTACATGGACAGGTTGAAGATATTGGTGAATATTGGCTAGTTGGTCAGCACAGGACTTCAGTGTGTGGCCTGACACTCTGTCTGGTCCTGCTGCTTTGGTGATGTCAATCGTCCTCTGAGTGGATCTCACGTGATAGCACTTAAAGATGAGTGTAGACTCTTTCCTGGATGGTGGTGCTGTCTGAGAACAAAGAACTAGTGCATGGTGTTCCTTAATGGCACATTAAGGAAGTTTATGCTCCATGCAACAGTTGTTTGGCTCCATGTCTTGTTTGGATTGTGAAAGAACCTGAAGGAAACCCATAAAGTAGAAGGAGAACATGCAAGCCCTGCACACACAGACAAGAGTAAGCCACTGTACTGCTGGAATACCAGAGAAAAGAAAAGCTACTTGTACTTGTTATTATTATTATTTTGTTTCTTCAATTAAAACATAATTTGAGGTTTTAATTGTAAATGATCAACGCTGAGGAAAAAACTGAACCATAAAACAGAAGTTAAAAAGAATGGCTCTGCAATTCTCTGTGGATTATATTAAAAATATAATAAGTTCCACATGCCACACAAAAACATGAAAGATATTACCTCAATTTATTAGTCATGGAAACACGATTCCCAATCCGACACAATTGGCATCTACATTGGCTTGTAGGCTCTTTACTGAAGTCAGCATATCTAAGTGATGTATATTACTTGTAAATTATCACACATAATCATATAGATGTATTTCAGTGATGACAATTTTGGCGTGCATGTCAGCAATATGTACAAAGCTCCATTTCCACAACATAATAGTGTGGTATTGTTGGAATGGTTATATAATCATGACATAATATCTTTTTCATAATAGTCAGTGCATTTCCACAGAAGCAGCTCAATTTCCTGCAACACATGCCAGGTGTCTATTCTTCCACTATACCAATATGATCTATACCATTACCCCCTCTCCTTGCTTAATATAAAGACTTTTTTATCTTTTTCCAGACAAGTATTTGGGAGGTCGTAAGCCTCTGCACAGAAAGAGGTAGACAGTGTGGTTTGATGTATGTACTTTACATCTGAAAAGAGAGCAATGTGACGCTTCATGTCAATAAAATACAACAGAATATAAACACAGTGGCAACATGAGTAGAGCTAAAGGCTTAACATAATGTACACAACTACAATCTTACAATATTATGTAGCAGTGTTATTTACATTCTGTAGAATTTCACCCTTGTACATGGTTATGAGTAAATAGGTCAGGCAGAAAGGTTTTTCCATTCAATATAATATTTCCTTTAGAGGAAAATCAGGAAAAGAAATACTCAGAATTTAGCTGAATGTTATATCGGAATGGGTGATATTCTTGCCCGCACATAGAGTGCACTAGGCAAATTAGTATAAGGATAATTTTAAATGTCTATGTCTACTTTAAAAGAGTACTGTATATACAATATAAACTTCCACATTCTCTAACACAACCTATAAAAAAATACAGAAATAAATTCCAAGTTAAGAAATTCACTTTCATGTACACAGGTACTGGCATGCAAAGCAAATAAGCTCATTGCAGCATCTTAACTCTATCAGTAACATAGCATTAGGGGAAATTTGAAAGTTGATGTTTTCAGAAAGAGTTCATTTTTTTTGGAGAATTGAAAGATCAGTGTTAAAATTTGTAAACAGGAAAGAGAAAAGAAACATTACAAACATCCATTTTCAGGCCCCGGTCTGTTATATTGTGCCTTTTCTCTACAGTATGATATATCCACAAATGTGCCATCCTCATAATAATGCGATTCATTCTAACACCGGCTGTGTCTTTTATGACAGATTTCCAGTTGATTTCAAATATCTACTTGTAGTACATCAAGTAAGCTGGACTTATTTTCAAGACACATAACTACTCATCTGAGAGGCTTCCTTAGCTTGACTGAGTAGTGAGATGATAGCTTGTACAGGATGACAGTTTATTTGCGATCCCGCACTCATTGACACTCTGCTGTGCTGTTTCCCGTCTCGACAAATCCATTACTCATGCTTTTCGGGCTGGGTGGGCTGGTGAGGACAGGCAAGGGATCATGCTTAACCCCTGGATCCACCGAGCAACTTTTCTTTGGCACCCTGGGCCGAACCACTGGAGCCATGGCCATGACTGAGGGCTGTCTCAGTCCCTCTGCCTTTAGCGGTGGCCTGGTTGGCATGGTTGCCATGGTCAAAGTGGAGGTTTTGGGGCTCAGGGGGGATTGAATGGGGGAATTTATGTCATGTGATGCATCTTTCTTTTCATTCTTGTCCGTGCCTTCTTCATCAAGCATGGTTTCGCTCTGGGTGTCCATGGGCACGCCTTTTGCCATGCTGCATTGCCGTGAATTCTTGTCAGAGTTGGGGATCTCACAGCTGTCAGTGCGGCGCCTTGAGCCCTCATGCATGCGGCTTGTCGCAACCACAGCTTTCATGGCAGCCTTAAGAAACACAGGATTTTGTGTAAATTGTTTCAATATTCAACCAAAGCTTGTAGTTCTTTTTTAGGTAGACTGGTGTTTAAAACCAGATTCAGACTGCACAGTTGCAAGTCAACAGATTTTTGTAATAATGGACTTAATGTACTATGCACCAGTGGTGAGACAAATTACACTAAATTAATACGATTAACAGGATTCTCAAGGCCCTCTTGGGTGTGTAATCATCTCAAAATGTGCATGGGGAAGTATTGGTGTAATTGCAAAAAGCTATTTTGATAGCCTTGACAATTCCAGCAACAATAAGATGGTGAGAACATGCCCTGGTTGTACTTTTTTCCTTTTTTTTTTTTTAGAAACTATGAAAGACTATAAGACACAGAAAAACCTGTAATGTTATTACAGACATAACCAGACACATGGCATTAACATTGAAATAAAGTTTGGATGAGGTCACATTGATCATTACTGGGTCCATGCACTGCCAGGGGTCTGTAGTTGTGTAACTATTATCAAAGGTATATTGATTATGGCAATCCTATATATATATATATATATATATATATATATATACTAAGTACAGTAGATTCTTGAATTGAATAAACTAAATCTAAAACTTAATAACTTGAAAGCAAATAGGTGTATAAAACATTTCTAATATTCTGTATATTTAAAATACAGAAATACTAAATATTTTTTTTTAAATAACCAAAGATTTATAAATCTGTTGGTATTTGACTGATGCACGCTGATTGTCTATTGCCAAATACCTAATAAGTGTTCAAGTGATGATTAATGGGGCTGCCAGATTAATCGAATAAAAAACAATTCTCAGCCAAAATCTAATAAAATTTCAGCAAACAAACACACAGTCCAAGTCAATCCATCATGTCTATGATGTGCCCAAGAGATTAAGACTGGGAAAGTGGAATTATAGAGTGGATAATGTGTGTATATCAGACATGCATGTTCACATGGGGCTATCTCAGCAAAGGTTGAAGACGAAAAAACAAATGTGTCTTATTTTTCCAGTTTCAGATTTTGGGATGTAGTTAGGCTGGGAATGTTGCACAAACTTTGCAACCCTGGTAAAGCTTTCTTCACTAAGTGAAACATCCCTGCTGTATTAATGTCACCCTGCCCCATCAAATCCTATGGCCATGAGCTACACATTTAAATAATGAGGATTATGTTTGACTGGATGATAAATAAAAAATATGCAGTGATTTATTTGACATTTAAAGTGGTCATTGGGGCCCTGCTGTAGACAATCTATCAATGGTATCAAACCGAGGCTTTTCTTTTATTAATTTGGTAGATGTGACCAAGTGAGACAGAATCCAATCTAAATTCATAGTTGAGCAGGGGTAAGGTCTTACGAATGTACAGAGAGTCAGTACAACAACTGAACCAGAACTGTGAGGCAAATCATAAAGTTTCATAATTGGGCACCTATTTGCTTGAATTTGCTGTTATTCACACAGAGCTGTATCTAACCTTCAGTTTGCGGCGAGCGTTAAACTCCTGCAGTTTCCTCTGCGTGGTGTCCATGTGAGAGAAGCGTGCTGCTTTGCCAAGCACCCACGGATGCTCTAGCGCTTGCTGCACGCTCAGGCGCTTATGAGGGTCCAGGACTATAAGCTTACTGACCTGTATGAGGAAAAAAGCAAAGAGCAATGCTGTCTTTCTAGATTGCTATCACAGCAACTTCAAAACCAACTGTTAAGATCTGTAGTATATCATGAAATACACAGTGACATATACGGTATATACAGTTTTATATATATTATAGGCGTTAATATATATGACAGTAAACGGGTTAAACCTCACCAAATCCTTTGCGTTGAGGGAGACCTCGTCCCACCAGGGGGAGACAAACTCATAGTCACAGTTAAGGATGCGGCTGTACATATACTGGTCTCCTCTCGGATCAAAAAACGGTTCGAACCCACACAGCCTGGGGGAGCAGAAGGGAAAGAAACATGACAGATTTAGTGTGAATGTCACTTTATGCCAAAGGCTGCACTGCAGGTGGATATGATGTAATGTGTTTGTTCACAGTGCTTGTTTAGTTGTTTACTCACAGTATATACAGGATCACTCCCACGGACCACATGTCTACCTCTGGGCCGTAAGCGTTGCCTCTGAGAATTTCAGGAGCTGATGGAAAATGAGAGGACAAACAGGAAATACACCTACTGCCCAATCTGTTTTCAAACAGTGGGTGCCATTTTGAATGACTGATATTTCTTAATAGAGTTTTAATTATGTTATGTCAAACATAGAAATATGGAAAAACAATCAGCAATGCACAACTACAGATATCAATCAGTATACTATTAGACAGTACTATAAAAATAAATAAATAAAAGTCACACTATCTAATATTTTGTTGGACCGCCTTTTGCTTAGAGTTCTCTTCATGTTGTGAAAATGCTCTTACTTTTACTATTAGACATTGCTTCTACTATGGTGTTTTTTTTTTTTTTTTAAGTGATCTCCCATCATGGCCATTTAGGATATTTTTCCAACCACATTTCTTCCTTGAAGATGATGGTTCATCGCTATCCATCCAGGTTTTAATAATGCGATTTTCAGTCCCAATTTTAATAGTTACAGCAATCTCCTTAATTGTTTTCTTTTCTTGAAGCACGGCAAATGAAACAGAGTTACAACTTTGCCATGACCACAGGATATGCCTTCTGACATGGTTGTTTAAGAAGTGAGAAGCTACTTACTGCATTAATTAGGCGTTAATATTAATTAAATAATATGAGGCCTGCTGATCCATATTAATCACTGTAATTATCAAATAAAAGGTTCTTAATTATTATTTTAGTTAAATCCAGGATGATGACATTTTTTTGCCAGGCAGTGTGTGTGTGTGTGTCTGTGTGTGTGTGTGTGTGTGCGTGTAGTAAGCTAGCTACTATCTGGGCATAGGGATATAATTTCCTTCTATTTCTAGTAAATCATTAAGTATCCAGTTTTAAATACCACCACCACCACCACCACTCCTATACTGCCTGGAATTTAATTAAAAGAGCATGTTATATTGATAAATTTTTAATGTACAGATCACATGACAATTTTATTTTGTATACTTCCACTCCTACCTCACTTACTCACTCACTCACTCCCTCATTGTCTATACCGCTTTATCCTGTATTCAGGGTTGCGGGGAGCCTGTAGCCTTGGCACGATGAAGGGTACACCCTGGACAGGATGCCAATCCATCGCAGGGCACACACACATACACACACTACGGGCAATTTGGGAACACCAATTAGCCTAATCTGCATGTGTTTGGACTGTGGGAAGAAACCGGTGCACTCGGAGGAAACCCACCAAGCACAGGGGGAAAACATGCAAACTCCACGCACACAGAGGCGGGAATCGAGCCCGGACCCTGGTGGTGCAAGGCGACAGTGTTAAGCACTAAGCCACCATGCCACCCCACTCCTACTTCCTAAAATTAATTCTTGGTTATGCCACATGTGCTAATATTTATCCTTTTTTTATTCCATTTATTTTATTTCAATTTTAAAGCTATTCGCAGGAACTCACCGCAGTAACCAGGAGTGCCACACACCGTCTTCATCGTCACTTGCTCGTCTATTATTTTGGACAGACCAAAATCAGCTGTGGACAAGTTGCAGATAACATGCCAGTGATAAATGAATCTTCTCATACATTGTGTTGCATTATCAGTAGACACATTTTAACATACTAATCAATTTACAGTTAATTAATTACTATTTGTTAGATAGTACAGTATTATCCTTTTCTAAAAGACATACTGTAAGAAAACAGATTAGGAGTTGTATTTGGTTACCTATCTTGAGGGGAGCATCTATTGACAAATCAGCATATAACAGGTTTTCTGGTTTGAGGTCCCTGTGAACAACTCCATTTTCATGCAAGTACTGCAAACAGGACAGACAGACAGAAAAACATTGAACCTTAAATGCTACATTGAAATATAATTTAGATCACATTTCAAGCAATAGCTCAAGCAAAGGCTGGTAATCATGTGGAGACAGAACATTGTAAGCACGTTTAACTAGTGTTAAGTACAATTTAATAATTTGTGTGTATTTGCTGTGTGTAATAGAATTCATTTGCAAAACATTTTCAGATGGAATGAAAATGTCTAAATGTTGAATTGATGGGT
Source organism: Leiocassis micropogon (assembly GCA_028565275.1). Classification (NCBI taxonomy): domain Eukaryota; kingdom Metazoa; phylum Chordata; class Actinopteri; order Siluriformes; family Bagridae; genus Leiocassis; species Leiocassis micropogon. Next base: position 23,316,916 of record JAOVVA010000004.1, on the reverse strand, counting down.
TTCCGTGAGGCGATGTTTATTTAACAGTGTCGGGTTGATATCTCCAATGTAAGCGCCGTGTGATTATCTTATCACAACCATTACTTCACTGACACTTTTTACTTTATACTAAATTTCTTTCAAGTCACAGCTTTTAACCTTATAGTTCCCATGTCTTACTGTCATGTTAAATGTTATTCATGAGTATTTAGCCTCCGCAGCCCCTCTGTGTACACACATACCCCCCTTCCTGGATGAATACTTTTCCTGTGGCACTTTATTTATTTCCTGTCAGGACCATGTGTGTCATATATGTATCTTGCACCTTGGTTGCAGGAGAAACATTAATTTATCTTCCTGTGCACCGCACAGCCTATATAATTCTAATGACAATAAAGATCAACTTGACATGTCCTGACTTGACAGATTAATCTTTTTTACTCACACGAAAAGGCTGGTGGTTTTAGAAGATGTTCCACAGCTATAAATGGGTTAAACGATATATAAAGCCATTTTTATGCCATTATTTAATACATAAAGAAATGGTTTACATTGTAACAGCCAGTTGGCGCTAATTGGCGTTCCTAAATTGTGAGTGCGTGTGTGTGTGTGCCTTGCAATGGATTGACACCCTGTTCAGGGTGTACCCCGCCTTGTGCCCTAAGTCTCCTGGAATAGACTCCAGGCCCCCTCTGACCCTGCATATAGGCTAAAGCGGTATAGACCATAAGTGAGAGTCACATCACACTACCCTGTCTTCGGATTTTCTTCCCGACTTATTTGATTTTCCATTCATAACAAAGAATTAAATATGATTACTTAGAGAAAATGATGATGAATTGTGTAATCCGACTACATGAATAAGTTGTAATTATTAGGGTGCAGGTATAATATGGAGCCTTTTAAACTTTCATTAATTGAAACCAAACAAATCTGGTCATTCTCTAAAGAACAAGTTGCACCATCACCGCCTGCAATAATAATAAAAAGCGAAGCGTGGGCAAATTAATGAGCACCATTGTGGAAAAATCCTTCATTCTTTCGGAAGTTCTGAATCACTGAACAGCCTGAGAGCAAGGAGAATTCTAGTGGAACCTATGGGATTTAATTTAATCAGGCCATGGGCTGGCCAGATTAATTGAAATGGAAAATGCCTGCCGTCGTCTGAAAGAGCTGCAGCAGATGGGCTTTTTTCCCTTCATTCCCTTTCCCTTTTTTCCCCCCCTTTTTTCGTTTTAGGCCACGCTGAACTGCTCAGTATCCGAGCTCTCTGTATAATTTGGCAGAGTTGCACTAATCGGTGATTTGCAGTTTCAATTTCACTCATTAGTCGCTTAATGCTGATTACACGGCACATTGACGGCGCGCGTCCTACCGTGAGCATGCGTGTATAATCTAGCAAAGCAGCCCTGGCTCATTGATGTCCAGGTTCAGGTTGAACTAAAAACGCGAGTGCGGCAGTGGAGGGGTCACATTCGGCACTGCACCTTCACATCTGCCTGCAAAACCTGACATTCACAGTGCTCACCATATTTGTTGGACTCTCCACAGAGCCAGAGCACCTCCGGCACCTCCGTTACTGTTGGAAAAGTTGAAGGATGTGCCTCGACCAGTCCTTTAGAAACATTTCTCATCCTCCTAGTTTTCCTACCACTCTAGCTGCATATAAATCCACGTAATGAAACACGGGTGTCTAGGAGCCTTAAGATAAAGTGCTGGTATGACTCATTCTATGCCAAGAGCTGCGTTAATTATGTTAGTGTGTGAAGGCAAAGAACAGATGTCGTCTCGTTAACGCAGTCTTAAAATACTGACGGAAATCATGCTAGGTGAAGGAAAAATAAATAATTTCACACAACCCGGAACCTGACACTTGTCACTCTTAGGCCTATATGTACTACTGTATATGTAACACATACAGTAAAGAGCAACTCATAGCTTTGAAGGAGGTTTCAGAAAATGACTAGGTGTTAATTTGACTTGGTAGAGGATCATCTTGCCTTCATGGGACCCTGAGTGAGAAGGTTAAATCTGAGTCAGTGAGATACGACACTTCTTCATGAAGGCAGATTAAATGAATCTGCTTCACAGAGTGCATGTGTCATTTAAGAATGCTCTTACACTCATTCACAATCTACAGGCTACATGTAGTATCTTTCTATACATTAAATAGGGAAAAAAACAAGCAGTAACAAGCTTTCAAACAACAGACAGCAAACATATAGCATCTAGGCTCCAATCTGAAGACGATTACAGTACTGAGCAATGCTTTCTGCAAAATACATAAAACATGCATATGGCCACCATTGTGCTCTTTCTCTGTCTCTGACATGCTCCATGCTCCCAAGCTGTCACATATCAGGCAGCCCAATTTCATCCCGCTCATAAGATTAAAATGGATGGGGGAAATGGCAATGTATTTTTTTTTCTCTGAGAGGATTACTGCAAATTATGCAGGGTGCATGCATATCTGCTCTCTACACCGCTCAATACCGAATGAAAACACAACTGTCGCACGTTCTGCACCAGTTTTACATTTCATAACAGTAAAATCTCTCTAGTCTTAGATCCGGAGAACATATCAGGAATGCATACTGAAACATGGCAAAAAAAATAATATTACTGTTAGTAAGGTTTGTATAGTATTAGAGAAAATATTGAGCTTGTTCTAGCTTTAGCTCTGAAGTGTACGTAAGAGTCTGGCACAGTTCAACATTCTTTTGTTCTTACACGTTACTAAAGTAGCGCAAGAAATCATGATAATGTCCAAAACTGTGATGAATTCTGCTCCTCCAGGACTGAAGTTAAGCACCATAGGTAGATTCTTATGCACTGCCTGGCCAAAAAGAAAACGTTGCATTTCAGAAAAAATCAAATTAGTGGCCTTATTGTTAGAAAAAAACATGTATGGAGATCACTTAAATGCTCTGTGAGCTGCACTATAATAAAAATCAACAATAGAAATCACAGCTATGATTAATATAGCTGGAAAAGTAATAGCAATACCCACTGAACAAGCCTCTGTAGGCAGTGTTATGATCAGGGTTGGTTCATTTGGACCAGTCTAGGCTCTATAAGTTATAAGTTATGTGGTAATAAGAGGAAGTCAGCTGATGACCTGAATGTACTGAATGACCAGGTTATCCAATCAATGTTTTTTCTTCCCCCTATTGCACGGGCAAATTCAATTTGTTAAAGAGCAGTTCTGAGAGCACGAGGAATCATTTTCACACATGAAATGGCGACCGCAGTGCAATGTAACCAAAGCTAAAAGACAGTCAAAGGGCTGTAATTAGTTTTTTGCCAAGGCAAGTTATATTCATTACTAAATGGATTAAGTATAAAGGTGAGTTTTAATATAAAGAATAATAATAGTTGGTTCACATTATAAAACCTTTTGGCTGATTATACACAGTAGGGATGGGAAGCACCTGCCACCTCCAGATACAATATTTTCACAATACAATAATGTGATTGCACTTGCCGATGAAAATTGCAATTCTATAAATATCACAATTTTATAAATATTTTAATTCAATATTACTAAATTTTTCCTTGATTGTTAAAAAAGTTTCATGCTTAATTAAATGTACCCAGTTCCTTATAAGATTAGTTTTCTCATTAAAAAGCCAAAGGCAGCATTTAAACAATACAAACTAACTTTAAATACACAAGTTTGATATTTAGCTTAAAATTTAAATAAACAAAAAAGACTCATTGTTACTGAGCAGCACATATCACTGTCACTATCTTTTTTTGGATTTTTTCCTGATTTTCTCCTTATTTTAGTCGTGTCCAATTCCTCCCCGTCACTAGGGGGCTCCCACATTAAGGCTACTACTACCACTCAGCCGGGAGGGCCGAAGACTATCACGTGTTTCCTCCGAACCACGTGACGCCAGCCGACCGCATCTTTTCGAACTGCTCGGTCACGCAGCGTTTGGGGCGGCGTAACACTCGGAGGTCAGCGCTATCCACTCCCTCCACTTGCGTGAGCTCACAGATGCCCCTGATTGGCTGTAGAGCTGTGATTAATGTGGGGGCACTAAGTACCTCTCATCCCTCCCCTCTGAGAGAGCTCGGCCAATCAGCTCTCTCTAGACGTCCGGCTGCGAGAGGTTACAGCATCACCCGGGAATCGAACTCGCGATCTCCGGGTCATAGGGCGAGCTCGGATGATAGGGCAAGCTAATTCACTCCTACCACATGGGGTGAAAATGTGTAAATTGTTCAAGCATGTGCGGAATCTGTTGGATTAAAAAGAAACTGTGACGTTTTACCGCCTCAAACACCACCAAAGTCTCAAAACTCAACTTAACGGTGAGCCGCAGGTCACGGGGCTGCAAGAACTTCTAACTTCTATAGTGGCTTCTAACACATGTGATATTCGACTAATTAGCACTCATGGTGTTTTGAGACTGGTGTAAACCTGTATAATGAGTGGGTTTGAGTTTGGAGAAAAAGGCAAATCAGAGGCTTTAACTCCAAATTAAGGCTTTATTTTTTTGATAATGTAACGCCATAATTTTTTTTTTCTGTTGCATCTCTCTAAAGCTTCTGCGCTTGGTACAGAATATGGGTATATCTGAGGTTGATTTGGAAATCACTGATCACGGCCAATCAAACTGAAAAGCAGTCGTATCTGGTCATTTTGGCCAATTGCACGGTTCATCTCTATTATAAATGTAAAAATATCCGTTTTAAAATTTATCTCTATTCTGGAGTCAGTGTGGCGATATATAAATTGTCACAGAAAAGAATCGTGAGTCATAATGAAATCGATTTCCCCCCCATTTCTAATGTACAGTGCCAGCTGAAAGTTTTCAAATCTTTTCAAGTTTTCCTTATTTTACGATGTTTCAACCTAAATTTTTTTCCCTTCATCATTCTACACACAATACACAGTAAAACAGGTGATTGGTGTGTTTTGTTAATTTATATATAAAAAGACTGAAATGTCCCATTTACATAAGTATTCAGAGCCTTTGTTTTAGTTATAACACTTGCGGTTGAGCTCTGGTGCATCCTGGTCCAATCAGTTGTCCTTGAGATGCTTCTACAACTTGAGCCATCAGTGCCTAACTGATTTCATTGGACATAGTTAGGAAAGGCACACACCTGTCTTAATAAGGTGTCACTGTAAATGGTATATGTGACTTTATAAGGTGTCACTGTAAATGTCAGAGTGAAAACAAAGACATGTGCTTGAGGAAATTATCTGTAGACCTGTGAGACAAGAATGTGTCAAGACACAGATCTGGGGAAGGATACAAGAAAATGTCTGCAGTATGAATCTGCCCAAGAGCACAGTAGCTTCCATCATACTCACATGAAAAGATTTGGAACAACCAACAGGTTCCTAGACTTAGTCACCCAGCCATAATGAATAATCAGGAAAGAAGAGCCTTGGTCAGAGAGGTAATCAAAAACCAGAGTGTCACTATAAATGAGATCCCGAGTTCCCTTGTGGAGATGGGAGAGCCTTACAGAAGAACAGCCATCACCGCAGCACTCCAATATTCAAGCCTTTATGGTAGAGTGACCAGCTATTCCTTAATAAATGACAGGTCCCTGGGAGTTTGCCAAAAAGCCCCAGAAAGACTGTGAAACACTAAGTTCTGGTCAATCACACAAAGATTGAACAATTTGGAATAAAGATATCCGGCACTGCACATCACCGCATTAAAATCATCCCTAAATTCAAACACGGTGTTGGCAGCATCATGCAGTGGGGATATTATTCTGCGATTGGGACTAGAGTGCTAGTCAGTATAGAGAAAAAACAAATAGGGATGCAGAACTATCCTGAGTGAAAATCTTCTCCAGAGTGCTCAGGATCTCAGGCTGGAATGAAGGCTTACATACATTTCAACAAGCCAAGGCATACTGCTAAGAAAATACAGGAGTGGCTTCAGAACAACTATGTGAACATCCTGGAGTCTGGACCTCAACCCAATACAGCATCTCTGGAGAGACCTCAAAATTGCTGTGCACTGACGTTGCCCTGATTAAGCTTGAATGTTTTTGCCAAGATTAATGGAAGAACCTTCCAAAGGAAATGTGTGCCAAGTTTGTAAAATCATTCACAAGCAGACTTGAGGCTGTTATTGCTGCCAAAGGTGCTTTCATGAAGTACTAAGTGATGGGTTTAAATACTTATCAAATAAATAAATAAATAAAATTTAATGTAATTTAATTAAATTAAATAATAATTAAAAAAAAACAGTTTTTACTTTGGTGTTGTGGAGTTTGTATGTAGATGATAAGGAAAAAATAATTTTAATCCATTTTAAGATGAAGAATGTAAAACATAACAAAATGTGAAAAAGTATGTAAAATATAATTACTGTGTTAAACAAAATAGAACATTTATACCGATATTTACTCATGATTTTCTTTTTACTACATCATAAATATATCATATAAATATCATGGCATCAACACCTGCAAATTTGTCCTCCTTTTATTTTGTCTCTATCGTATTATTTTGCCTCAATCATTTCTTCATATAATTGTAGGTATTGTCCAAACAACTGTCACGACAAAGACACCTGAACAGATGGGTTTGGAAATTGCATTTATAAAGTCTATAATCAATTTGCACATCATGTGTCAGTGGATTGTCTGTCTGATACGAAAGCCTTAATATGATCCAATTACTGCTCATCAGATTTCCGTCAGAACAAGCCTCGACATGCCTATGGAGTGTGTTCATCTCTCAAGGCATTCCATGGGAAAAAAGTTTACTTCTGATACCATCTGTGTGTTTAGCAGGGTGTAAGATGTACAGCTGAGATGTGTAAAATGGCTGACGTGAAGGGATGGATGATTCTTTCGTCTCCTTTTCGCCCAGATATTCATAACTGCTCGGTAATGATCCATAACTAATTATCATAATCATGTCTTAAAATATTGTTCATATCTGACTTCTGTATAATATTTAACTATTTAGGTTTGCAATTAAGATTTTTTTTAAACTCTCCAAAGTGATGCAATGGCAATTACCTTTAAAATATGAGAATCTAAAAATTACAAGTAAAAATATGAAAAGAAAGTTCTTAGTAATCCTAGGCCTTACCGCCACTGCCTCCAGGATCTGCTTGATTACATGAGCGGCGTCTCGCTCACTGTAGTAACCCCTCTCCACAATCCTGACAATAAAAAAAACATTCAGCTTATGAGTTTAAAAAAACAAACAAAAAAACCCCTAAGATTTCATACATTCATCCTGCATGTTGTCATGAATTATTCAGCCATAAGCCAAAATAAATGTGATTATATACAAAATTAATTAAAATCCAACAAGGAGTACTGTTTGCAGATTTTAATATACAATTTTAAATAGAACTATAACCAAACTCAAGCACATTACTTAGAAGTAACAGATAATCTGTTTTAAACAAACACAAGTAAAAGTCTTCACATTCATGCATATTTGCACACTCCCTGGACATTTATATTTAAGTTCTATATCAATTTACACACTAGTTTCCATATTTTCCACATTTGTACAGCCATATTGCCTTTATTTTGTACAGCTAAGTTTTTAAAAATATTTTTTGTTTTATATTTTATATCTTGTTCTTCCATTGTTTTCTACAGCTATGTTTTTCTATATTTTATTCTTATTCTATTCCATAATTTAGTTCTTATTGATAATCTTGATTTTAAGGTCACGAGTGGTTGTATAAGCATTTCACTGCATATCATACTGTGTATGACTGTGTATGTGACAAATAAAATTTGAATTTGAATTTGAAAAGCACACTTTTTGAATGCTTGTTAGAAAGGTTCTCAAGATGGTGTAATCAGGCTTGGAATCCCTCAGGATGTAACCAACGAATGTGTGTGACCTTTTTGCAAGCGTGAATGTGGGATCACATATGAAGCTTTGAGGACAAAGAAAGACTGTGTATAAGAGCCTGAACATACAGTTCTCATTCCTGTAACATCACAGTGGTTTAAATTAGGCTGCTAGATTATCTATATTTTGGGAAATAAATTACATTTTTAAATATTGCAGACAGTCATAACTTCTCTCATGTACATTTCGCAGTGAGGCTATTTATGAACCTGAATGACATACTGTAGCTAAGTTTCAGAAATCTGCAAAGCCAAAATTCACAAATGATGCCGACCATGCTGACATTTCTACCTCTGGAGTTTCCTCCCCAGTGTTTTCCAGTGTTTCGACCATGCCACATTGGAACATGAACAGTTACATCACAGGAGATAAATAAGGCTCACTGTGCAGCCAGGAGAAGTTAATGTGACATTCACTACTCAGGTTGTTTTTTTATATTCTGTTGAGCTTTTGCTGTTCTTTGGCCTTTCGTTGAAAAAGACAAGAATGCTCAAGTGGAAACTCATTCATCCACTTAGACTCAATTTGTTGAGGAAAAACAATTAAATGAAATAATTAATGAATAAATATAAATTCTTTCTCCAGGTTTGATTCCCAGCCAGTGCCCAAAACCCCAGCCACTGAATGCAGTGCCATTCCCAAGCCCGGATAAAATGGGAGGGTTGCATCAGGAAGGGCATCCGGCGTGAAAAACCTGTGCCAAGCTTGTATGTGCAGACCAAATTTATACAAAAACTTGTAGAAATATTTTAATACTAAATGTATTGCTATATGTTGATATATATACAACAATATTATCATAATAATATGAGAATAGTATTAATATTATATTAATATAATATATATTATATTATCCTTTCCTGATATATTGATACTTTTTTGGCTCAGTCTACTGCAAGCCATTCCCATCCAACACCAGTGTCTGACTTCATAAATGCGCTTCTGGAAGATTTTTTAAATATATATATATCTCCCAGGGCATTTTGAAGTCAGACACTGGTGCTGGATGGGAATGGCTCGCAGTCTCCGCTATTCATCCCAAAGGTGTTCTATCGGGATTAGGTCAGGACTTGAGGGCAGTCAAGTTCTTCCACACCAAACTCGCTCATCCATGTCTTTATGGACCTTGTTTTGTGCACTGGTGAGAAGTGATGTTGAGTTATACCTCTGCAGGACTGGAAAACCTTTGCTTCACCACACTTAGACAGAAAACAATATTCACCCTGTCAGTAAAAATTCTCTCAACTGTTAATGTTAGTAGAAAGACCTTTGCTCTTTTCCTGTGCTTTGAAATCACTAATCCCTCGTCAAAAACATATCTTTTTACCTTTATTGTTTTAATAACGACAAAAATAGACCTTCAATCAGCACACCTGTCAAAGAGTTCCCCACCAGTGACGAGCTCTAGGATTAGAGAGATCTCTGTTTCTGTCTCGAAGATCTCTTTCAGGCGAATCTGTAAGCCATGTGGGAAAAAAAGTTAATAATGCTGCAAATTATGTTGTATGTTAATAATAATCTAAATATTTGTGTGGCAAAAGCATGTATACCTAAATAAAACCATGCAAAATTTTGATATATACAGTGTAGACAAAAAGAATCTTTCTATTGACTCTAAAGATACCCAAGTCCTTACAATGTTTGGATGGGAAAGACGCAGTAGAACCCCAATTTCTGTTCTCACAATTTTCTTGTCAATCTGCAATGATATGACAGTGCTAAAATTTATCGAATACTCTTTTTGAGTTTATAGCTAATGGCTAACTTACTACTCAAACAACAAGCTGACTTACAGTCTTTTTCAGGACCTTGGCTGCATAGGGCTTCTCTGTTTGCTTCTCTTCACAGCGATACACAACTGATGTGGCCCCTCTAGAGAGAAAAAAAAAATCAATTAAGTCATCAGTGGTAAATAAATGATGCTCAGTGCTGGATCCAAGATGAAGATGCAATTCATATTCTTGGAAACTGGGGTAGTGCAAACATGCAACTGATGAGGAATCAGTGGGGTATTGTATGTGATCATGCCACCAAGTAAGAGCTTTGATTTGAGTCACCACACAGCTGTCCTTCCCAATCCTGCTCAAGCTGTGAGTGTCCTTCTTCCAAACTGGTGGCCTACTTCTAAGTTCTAAAACTCTGTCAAAAGACTTTTTTGTTTCAACAAGAAACAGCGCAGTTCAATACTTTTATTCATAAGACACCATTTTATGAATCAAATCTATGTTTTGCAGAGGTTGCAGAAAACCAGGGACCATAAAGGAAACTCACTCAGGCAGAACCCCAAGCTCAGGAGCACTATCTTCTGTGCCAACACTTGTATTTCCAGATTCAAATCTTCTTTGTCTTTAAATAATTAATATATTAAATGATCCTAGATCAAGCATTAATGCTGTAATAAATGCCTTACAAATGTTTTAAACCTAACCTATGTTTCATCCAGTGTCTTAGATTAGATTCAACACATCAAGTAGTGTTCCTTCTTTACCCAAAACGAAGCTGGAATTCACACATCAACTGCTATGAGAGTGCAGGTGCTGGAGGGCTTTCTTTGGTTCTGTGAAATTTTTAACGCTTAATCGTCAGTGGATGACTGCTTGAGATCACAACACACAGGGGGTCTGAGCAAGACTCCATCTGCTGACCTGTGATTAAACACATCGACACCTCAGGCTTCAGGAAAGCCTAACTTAAATGTCATTAGGCACTGAGAACAAAGCATCGGCTCCACCGTCATGAGAGCATACTGTACAGTATGCGTGTGTGTCTGTGTGTCAGGTGTCTGAGGTCAGAGGTCAAACACGGTGAATGCACAGAGCTGGGCCATTTCACCTAATTTCCCCCTTTCTCCTGTTAATCCACGCATCTACTTCTGGTTTTCTTCTTGAGCCACAGACTGCCGTTAATACCAGTATAACGTAATTTGTAATACGACATGCAACAACATCCGGCTTTGATAGCGCCGGCGAAACATATCCTGTCTCCTCAAAAACAACAACAATTTGGAATCATAAATGTCTACAAGCTGAGATAATGATGCAATCACATGACCCAATTACAGCTGTTATACTAGAGCAAGACATCTTTACTAAGAACACGGCAGAAACCCAGCGTTAAAGGAGCACACTCACCCTGGCATCAACGTTTACAGAAAGTTTTTTTTCCCCTTTTTTTGTCTTCATACTTAGATGACACCATCACCACATTAACTGGAGGTGTGTGCATTGATATAAGGGCGATATACTGTAAAATGAAAAGATGGACCAGGATTTTTGACCTATAGACTGTAGTATACTTGCCTCCCCAGTTCTGGGCCCACGGTGTAGAAGTCCTCGAGGGAAACATCTCGACGTGAGCCATCCACCCAGTAGTCCACGAAGCCAGCACCGAGGCGAGAGCTCGGCATTGTTGAACCTCCAGAACCTTTTCCTCTAGCAGAAATGGGTGCTACAGACTGCAGATTAGAGGAAGCCTCATTGCATCTGCATAACACTTAATGACATGTATAATATGGTGCATCCAAAGTAAGTCTTTCAAAGAAAATCTGCTTTAAAAAAAAAAAAAAAACGAGACTAAAATGGGTTAAAGCTCTCCATTTCCAGCAGAGTGCGCCCATCCAGCATCAGTCCAGTCACACCATTACTATGGCTACCGCATGGGTTTGTGCTAAACCTAAACAAAGTCGGACGAGACAGAAATACGAGCGCATCACGCGGAGACTAAATCAGGAGAAATGCGTTGCGCTGATAATCCCCGCATCCTACACGGACACAGTCAGAGCCGGTGTTTCATCCTCCAGCGGGCCTGTCGGTGCTGTAAACAATCCCCATATGGCTCCCCTGGATCCCGCACATCCTCAGATCCAGCACAGACTTGCAGGAGATATCGTCAGTCCATCACTGCAGTGATTTACGCGGAACTCGATCGCGCACTCGAAGCGCTTATTTTTGGAAGATCGCGCGCAATTACGCGTGATCTCGTCAAGCTGCTGGCGCCAACAAACACCTGGGCGTGTAAATGTATCCCACCTGCCAGAAAGAACATAAGTGAGGATACAGCAGCAGTGTGTGTGTGTGTGTGTGTGTGTGTGTGTGGATGTGTTTGTCTTCACCGTTGTCGCCTGGGCTGGGGAGGTGGCAGCCAGGGTGCTGTGACAACGGAAAGAGAGAAGAGGAGGGAGAGAGAAGGGGAGGGAGGAAAGGAGGGAGGATGGAAAGATGGAGGAGGAGGGAAGAGGAGGGATGTCTGTCAGCGAAACCTGGGTTTTCCACCAATCCTGTGCCACCGCTGAGAGAGGCAGCAGTGCTGCAATCACAGTCCAGCTCCACTTAATTACGGATCCTGACTAAGAGCCCAGGACTGAGGATTGCCTCTTAAGATGAATATTAATGTTACAGTCTTAAAAATACAATACCCGAACGGTGCTTTCGGTGGGAGTAGTGCGATCAAGGATGAATCTTTTGTGAAATTAAATAAAATAAAAACAACTGCAAATAATAGAAAATAAAATAAACTGCATAATAGGAAAAAAAAATGCACATAACTGAACCTTAGGGACAATCAGTGCAAGGTGTACTCAGTATGTATACTGAATTTGCATATCAGCATATCACAATACACAGTGTTGATCACTGTTGTTTTTCGAAGTTTAAGGTTTAAGGTTGCAGCCATTCAAAACTTAGACAACTCCTTTTACAAATGGTCACTGACTCATTCCATAACGATGCTTGAGAACTGAACCAATTAGTCATGAAATCGGTTCATTCTTTTTGAATTACCCTGTATATAATCTATATGACTCTGTGCAGGCCAGTCAAGTTCTTCCACACCAAACTCGCTCATCCATGTCTTTATGTCCTTGCTTCGTGCACTGGTACACAGTCATGTTGGAAGAGGGCATGCCAGAACAGAAATGTCTTGGTATGCTGAAGCATTAAGAGTTTCGTTCACTAGAAAGTCCTGAAAGACAACCCCACACCAGTTCCAACATGACTGTGCACCAGTGCATAAAGCAAGGACATAAAGACATGGATGAGTGAGTTTGGTGTGGAAGAACTTGACTGGCCATGAAGTCCTGACCTCAACCTGATAGAACACCTTTGGGATGAATTATAGCAGAGACTGCGAGCCAGGCCTTCTCGTCCAACAACAGGGTCTGAACTCACAAATATCTATAAACACACCATTTGCCGTTGCACCTTTTGATAAGCTAACATTTATTTAACATTAATTTCCTTCGACAGTCACATTAATTTCTCTCCAACATCTTGTCGTACTAATGATGGGAGTACCAGACCGCTGTGTAAAACCTTCTCCAGCACATCCCAATGATTCTCAATGAGGTTAAGGTCTGGACTCTGTGGTGACCAATTCATGTGTGAAAATTATGTTTCATGGTCCCTGACCCATTCTTTGACAATTCGAACTCAATGCGTCCTAGCATTATCACCTTGGAATATGGATTATTCAGTATATTCAGGTAGTTTGCTGATCTCATTTTTTTGGGCACATAATGTTGTTGAACTTAGATCTGATCAATAAAAGCAACCACAGGTCATAATGCTGTCCCTGCAGGCTTGTACGGTAGACACTAGGCATGATGGGTGCATCACTTTCTCTGCTCTCTTCTTACGCTGATGTGCCCATCACTCTGGAACAGGGTAAATCTGGACTCATCAGACCACATGACCTTTTTCCAATGCTTCACAGTCCATTCTTTATATTTCCAAGCAAACCGAAGCCTTTTTTTTAAAATTAGTCTCATGATAAGTGTTTCATCTACACATCTGTAGAGTACACAGCATTTTATTATAAAATGAGGGGTGTATATTTACTTCTTGTCTTCTTTATCTCCTCCTCTTAATAACAACAATAACAGTGTATAGAAAATATTCAATATTTTCCAAATTCACTATATACAGTATATTCAAAAGATCTAAAGTGTATTGTGTCATCGTGACATGCAGTGGAACCTTGGATAGCGAATAACTTGGTCTGCGAGCATTTTGCAAGACTGAGGTATTGGTACAGTATATATACGAGAACTGTAGTACGTATACGCTTTGTCTGCCCAGCGTCACATGATCACAACAGAGCCAATGGTTCTTTTTTCTCCCATGCTGAGGGATTGTGGGTAATCGTCTCCCATACTCAGTCTCAGTGCACATGCGTCACCAGTATAGTGCGCGCATGTGTAAAGCATCTTTTTTTATTTTGACTAGTTTAAAATATTATTAAACTACATCTAAACCTCTCGATCTATTACTGTGTTAGATCTTTTTGGGGAGGGGGTTAGAGCTGAGTGATTTCAGAACTGCAGAGAGTTCCTGTTCCTCCAGAGACACTTTGATCACTGCTGATTTTAATAATGCAGTTTCTTTAATAGTGCATTTTCTTCCATGGTGCATTTTATAAGCCATAAAAGCAAAATATTGTGTAGTTTACTGTAGATATATAAAAACAATCAATTATTATTAGTATACATATTAGTATAATATTAGTACAATAATTATTGTATTTAAAGAATAATTTAGGTCTCTGTACAATGTACAATCAACTATTGTAAAAATCCCTAAATGTTTACATTTTTTTTAATTATTATTTTTTTGGATTTTTTCCCGATTTTCTCCCTAATTTAGTCGTGGCCAATTCCTCCCCGTCACTAGGGGG
>JAOVVA010000004.1:23291232-23302304 GCA_028565275.1 Leiocassis micropogon | reverse complement strand
CATTTAAGTGTGACAAACATGCAAAAGAATAAGAAATCAGGAAGGGGGCAAATAGTTTTTCACACCACTGTATACATGCAATCACAGACGACTGTGTACAAATATCTCTAAATGCATTTTCGGGAAATGTTCTGTGTCACATATTTTTGACCAATTAATGCCGTCCTGCTGGTTTTGGCCGGGGACACGCCGTTGCCGTCGGACCAGTGTTTGCTGGGTGCTTGTCAGCCATTTGTTCCATTATTTATGGTGAAAATGATGATGTGTGTAAAATGTGTGTAAAATGATGTGTGTATGAAATTCAGAATATGTAATTCCTTAATGGTTGATGTCACTTATGTAAAACTTTAATTAATGCTGAATATCTTGACTTTCATTTTAGATTTAATGTGGTGCTGTTCAGAGGTCAAATGGAAAAAAAAGGCAGTAATCAAACCCAGACCCTGGAGGAGACCCTTCGTAAGACTTTGTAAACCTTCAATCTTCAATCAACAATTCATCCTCTCACCAAAAGAACGAGAAGCCAGAGAGGTGGTTTACTTTCTCTAATGCAATTAAATGCAAATTCAATATACTGCCATGAGGGTTTTTTTGTTCACAGGTGCATTACATGTATGTGATTTTGTTCATGCCTATAGTAGCCTATAGAATATTCTCACTCACTCACCCACTCATCTTCTATACCGCTTTATCCTGTATTCAGGGTTGCGGGGACCTGGAGCCTATCCCAGGAGACTTAGGGCACGAGGCAGGGTACACCCTGGACAGATGCACTCACATGCACTCACACACTCATTCACACACTACGGGAAATTTGGGAACGCCAATCAGCCTAATCTGCATGTCTTTGGACTGTGGGAGGAAACCGGAGTACCCGGAGGAAACCCACCAAGGACAGGGAGAACATGCAAACTCCATGCACACAGAGACGGGAATCAAACCTGCATTTATCCATCCTGCATTTATACTGAATAATGATTTGTTGATAATATATGTGATAATACACCTGATATAACCAAGTTTATTGCACTCAAAAATGTTGCAAAAAAAAAAAAA
Organism: Leiocassis micropogon; assembly: GCA_028565275.1. Lineage (NCBI taxonomy): Eukaryota > Metazoa > Chordata > Actinopteri > Siluriformes > Bagridae > Leiocassis > Leiocassis micropogon. Next base: position 23,301,248 of record JAOVVA010000004.1, on the reverse strand, counting down.
AAAAAGATTTTATTCTTATAATGGCTCTTTAGGCCAAAATCAGAAAACATGGCTGCAATGTTCTACTTTAGCCAGCAGGGAGCAGCAAATACTAAGGTATTTATATGGTTTCCAAACTTGCTTCTGCACTGAATCTTGAACTCATGTACAATTTGAGCTGAAACAAATATAGAATGTTTAGTTTAGATGATAAAGCCACCTTAAATCAACACTACATATTACATTTACAAGTAACTATAACCCTTATTTAAGATCAATTTCTCAGGGCTATTTTTTATTTATGTTATTTGTAGTAGAGTTGGAGGTTTATCAGGTGCAGCTGTTCCGGAGATCAGATTTTGGAAAAAGGAGAGATGGAAACATGTTCCCAATTATGTGTACGACACAGTCTTCTGCTCTCACCCACCAAAAATGTTAGAAGTTAACAGGATTTCACAGCTTCCTGAAGCCACCCTGGAAAAAAAAAAAAAAAAAAAACCTGATACCTCTAAATGACTTCAATGTATTATTAACGAGCATTACTGATTTGATTTCCACAGGCTATCAAATCCAGTCATACATTTGGTTTGGTAGGCCACAATGACTATATTTCCAGAGCTTTGGAACTGGCTCAAATTGCACAGGCTAATTTGAGAGAGCAGTTTCGTTCTTTGAGATTGTACAAGCCTGGGAAATGAAGATGAGGTCCATTAGCAGCACGGAGGGATGCTGCGACTGTGCTTTGAGCTTTTAAAAAATGGTGCACATCTCAATAAATCCTGTATAGCGGGACTTCTACAAATATACAGTTGCTCAAGTTGACAGGAAACAAAGTGACAGAAAAACATGACATGTTGTATTTAATGGAGATGTTCCATGATTATGGTGTGTCGTGTGAAAGAAAAACGATTCATCACAATTCATCCACTGATATCCGTACATTTAAATGGCGGCATGATCGCTCACAAATCTTCGATTCTTTAAGCACTGACAATTGGTGGATATTGACACTGAAAATTGCAAACCCCAAATAAAAATGCCCTTGGGCACTTGGCACTTTAAAAATACAGGGGCTCACCATGCATGCAGCAGACAGATTATTTCTTCCAGGGGAGTCCTGCCTTAATGCTGAGCATGGCAATTTAACAGGAACAGGATGAAATCATCAACCCATTCTGTCTGAACATTGCCTATATTTAAATGCAAACCCATGATGACACAAACACCAAGCAGAACACTTTAAACAGGTAACGATGTGTTCTGTGGATACTCAGCTACAATATATGTAAAGTATCAGTATACTGCCTGAATATAGACTGCACAGATTTTGTCATATAATCTCTTCAGGAACATGAACACAACAACAGCTGTGATGTACCCATTCCCATTGTCATCTGTTACATCTCCAGATTTATTCATTAATTAATTTATCTGCAGTGCCAGCAAACACACACATACGTACTCACTCTTTATACCTAAAGGGAATTTTGTGAACTGGGATGTTGTTTTGGGAGGCAGAAGAAAACCAGCAAACCCCAGAACCCCAGATTGCAAAGCGACAGCACCACTGTGCCACCCGCTATTGCACATCCACATCCAATAAACAGGAATGTAATCTAACGCTCAAAAGTTTCGGATCAACTTCATGGTCGTTCCTGATTTTTATTTCTTTTTACATTGTAAAGCAGTGCTGGAGGCGTCCAAAATATGCAATAATCTCAACAGTTGATATCGAGATGTGTCTCCTACTCATGATCAGTAAATCCTTCACAACGACTCTAATCTGAGGTGCTGCTTGTTAATTAGTGATTTCTGAGGCTGGTGACTCCAAATGAACTTCTCCTCTGCAGCAGAGGTAGGTTTTGGTCTCGCTTTCCAGGGAAGGTCTTCATGAGAGCCAGTTTCATCATGGTGCTTGATGGGTTTTGCAAATGCACTTGATATAATACTGTTCTTGCAAAAACTATTCCAGAATGGCTGACCTCTTTCTGGTATAGTAATTACATAATAATTCCATATGTTATTTTATAACATAATATGTAATCTGAAATGTTATTTCATAGTTTTGAAATCCTCAGTATAGTTGTAGGACGTAAAAAAAATAAATCACTAAACAAAAACAAAGAAATTTTCAAGTGATCCTAAACTTTTGAGCGGTAGTGTATATATTAATATTGAATTAAACGCTAGTCGTACTTTTTACAGTATTCAGCACATACTGTATTCATTATATGAATAACCAGCCAAAGTATTCATATATAGCATGGAAAGATTTTGATAATAATAATAATAATAATAATAATAATAATACATTGGGATCACAAAATGACATTTTAAGCTTCAATCCCGAACACAAGAGACGACAACAGCTCTGAATCCCCTATCTGATCTATTTACAAAATGTAAATGTTTCAATTGTGTATTGATATCTATCTATCAGTTCTAGCATGTTGTACCCAGCTCCCTCCATTCCCCTTCATGCTTCGTGCTCTTTTGCCACTTTGCATGAGGAAATGAGAAAAGCAAAAGCTAATTAAAACTCACAAGTGTTTCATGTCTTATTTCTGCATTATTTAGGCTCGTTGCCTGCTGAATAATGAACAACGCAAAGCAGGCAAATCAATTTTCCAGCTACAGGAGCAGAATAAACAGAGCTAGTGTGTTAAACGAAATTAACAGCAATCACACCTGAGACTTGGATAATGGGCGTCAGGGCCCATTAAAAACACACCGCACTGAGCCGCCACCAAAGGAGACACTACAGCAGTTTCAGACAGATGCAGAAAAAGAAGGTCGTTTTCATCCGTCCTAAAAACAGATGCCACATTTCATTCACTGTTTCAGCCTGAGCTACAGTACGTACCGCATGGAAAACAATGGACAGTGAAAGGAAGTCCTCATTGTTGCAATGTCTTGGGGCAAAAATGAGAAAAACGGTGATTCTTCTCTATCAAAGAGCACAATAGTATACAATCTCATGCCCTCTTGTTTCACTGGTACAGATAATGTGGCTCGTGAATGTGCATTGCACAAATAGAAAAACAGGCTTCAACACCAATGAAATCTGCTGATAATGTAAGATCACATTTTCTGTAGTAATTTCCCTTTACAATTCATCTCCCAGCAAGCTCGCCAACACGTGGGGGAAAAATGGGGCTCATTTCTGCATCTGTCTCTGCGATCCAGGGCCAGTCAGAATCCACCTGACAGAATCATTTGAGTAATTCTCTAGTGGCCTGAGTACAGCACAAATGAAATGATTAGAAAAGAAAAGGGAAAGAAATAAGAGGGAATCAATTTGGTCAGTGAAATTGTTTATGTATCGTCATACGACAGGCAGTCTCACTAAAAGAGTTTGTGTAGCGCTGTTTGGGGGCCTGTGAGAAACCCGGCAAGCCCGAGCTAAATTTGCATTTATATAGTTTCGGCATCAAAATCACATAACACATTTATATCTTCATTGCAGGCTTAATAAGGGCAGGTTATGCATATCTGGAATATTAATCGCATCTTCCACATCTACAGATTGGAGCAGGGAATACCTCTTCCACCTTCTGTATGAAAAACAAAATCATGTTCTGACGAACTTTTCTAGTGTTAAAGCTTAAAACTGAAATGAAGATATGAAAACGTTAGGATGATCCAGTCAAAGCCCAGAGCGCAGTCTAATGAGAATCTGTTTCAAGACTTGAACATCGCTATTCACCGATGATCTCCATCTAATCTGACAGAACTTGAGCATGAAGCCAAGGCGAGAAGGTGAAAATATCAACAAACAGATGTGCAAAGCTGATAGAGACATATTCCAGAAGGTTTGCAGAAGTTATTGCGGCCAAAGTTGGTTCTACCAAAATGACGAACATTTCAGTTTCAGGTTGTATCAATTCAAAAAGTTGGAACTGTTCAATGGAAACGGATAAATACTTATGGAATGCAGGGATGATTAAAATAAGAATTAAATCACACTGGCGAGGTCCAAAGGTCTGAGAGCACTACAGCATTTTTTAATTACAAATTATATTATTGAGAACAACGTAAGTAAACAGTAGAAGCTTTAAAATATTTACATGAATTTAAGAGCTTCTTAGTATTTGTAACACTCAAGCTGGCATGACCTTCACAAGTTTAAGCAAAACCTTATGATCCATTTTAGTTCAAATTCATAGGCGTGCCATTTGAGCAAAACACTTGAGATGCTTAATAGAATAAATTCAGCTACTTTTAAATATTAATTTAGAAATGGCACAGAAGCTTAAATATAACTTTTTTAAGTATTTGTATTATTTATAATTTTCTACATTTTAAAACTTTCTGTTTATTTCCCCCAGATTGTCCATGTAGTCTCAGACTTTTGGATACCAGTGTACATTGTAACTCATATTAAGATTGAATTTTGTTTAAGTTCTAAACTTCCACACTCAGGGCCAGGTAAGATCCTAATGGGAAACAACACCACTGGTATTCTGGGGAAACTGGATGAGAAGACCAAGGCCAAGTATGAAATCTGATGGGTGAATCCCAGAGGCAGGGATTGGTGCACAATGTGTGCTCATTGACGCAAGCTATGAGACTCTCAGGCTTTTTGGCGTCATAAGGCTGTACTCCAAGAACACCATCGTAAACATCAAAGAAGCAGCATCTCAGTCTCCCTGAGATGGCTGTGGATCAAGGGACGTGACCTGGAGAATACTTAGATACATCTCATCCTTTCAGAAATAGCTAGGAGAGCAAGGAAATCTGAAACGAAATCAATAATGGGGCAAATCCTTGAATCCCAAGTACAAGGGAAACAGCATGCTTGTTGCTAAGATAGTGGATGCATGGAGACAAACTAGAAAAACATGCACATGTCTAGGTCAGGGGAGACATTTGTTTAATTTGGAGCAGTATTGAGGTTTATGCAATGCATACCCGGTGCGTTATATTCACGAGTGTACAAAGTGCATCACTTTTTAACACCGCTCTCACATTCCACAGGATTCCTTATACATTTTGCATTGCATGTCTCACATCGCGTGGCTGGTATGAAAATAAATTTGCCACTGTCCTCAAGGCAATGAAACCAACAGGCACTGATAAATGAAACAATAAAGATGAAAACCTAATCCTACTATATTGAAATGTCGGCCATCACCATTTGGTAGGGCTAATTTTCCCATTGCTCCCTCTCGAATGCTAATACAGTGAGGATAGATATAAATGCATAAGCATTTATTCCTTCCAGGGGGCATTTGTTTGACAGATCCGCTGTCTTGTTTCCTCATCCCCTAGAGTTTTACCAAAGGCAAAAACATCATTAAAAGCCAAGTGAGGCGCAGGCTTTGGCTTTAATAACGACACGAGAAGCCCCTAGACAGATCACCTCTTATTCAAAATTGCATCAATACGCACCTGAGGGAGGCAAATCCAATAGGGTCATAACCCAGGATGTTTTACCCCAAACCAAAAGTCTAATAGACTGAGACCTTATCAAGCTCAAAAAGGAACCATATTCCCTCCGGTCCTTTTATAATATGATAAGGACTAAGGAAATGATCAAGTTTCCATGTTGCTCCTGATGGTACTCATTTATTGAATGCAGGAATTATGTAGCATTTTGTATATTATGAGGTACTAAACCATTTTAAAGATTTTTTCATTAGGCAAGAATATTAAGGTGCTTTTTACTGTACTGGCTGACAGTATATATTCATCCACATCATAAACGATCTCAAAATCAATCCAAAATGCCTTGCATGAACGCCACCATAAAAAATAATCACATGATTGAGATGTAAATTAACACCTTTAGGTTATGCATCTTTTTTTATGCATTGTCCACATTTTTTTAAATTCCACATTCTTCCAATTTTCTCTGTATCTTTACCACCTTCTGCTTATGTTACATCACAGAGGAAAGCACTATCTTCCCTTAACCACATACAGTAAGTGCACATGGGGTGAAGTTACAGATGCAAAGTGAGTAAAGCCATCCATCCCATCCACATGGGGAATTTTGCTCTCCTGGGATGTACTCACACTATGAGATCCATAGCATGCTCAGTTTAGTGTATCATGCCCTGGCACGGTTGGGTTGGTGGGCTTGGCTGAGCGTGGTTCAGTTTCAGTTGGACTCCAGAGTGATGGTTGACCATGCCTGAGCATGGACCTTCAATGTTTCTGTGTCAATTATGCGACTGTCTCGTCTTAAATACATGTTGTAGACTATTAGTTTTCAATGATTCAAATGTTTTATTGAAATTTGCATAATGAACGAATCCACAAGGCATTTATGAAGGTTGTCTGTCACTGTGCCCAAAACAATTTAAAATAACCCACAAGGTAAACAAAATAATGAACTCCATTGCCCTACGCGAGAGCACATCGTGATTGAATAAGTGTCCTTGGGCATAAAATTTTAAGTGCACTGTGAGTGCAGGCCAGCTGGTTAGTAGGCAGCAGGGGTCAATCGTGGAGAGGGGAGACAATTAACTTTCTAGTAGGAAAGACATGTTTGAATGGCTCTCCAACTCGTACTCGGAAATCTCCTAGTCTTTTTATTTTTGAAGAACTCCAGCTTTATCATGTTCCGTGTTTGTTCTTCTAATGAAAAGTATTACCAAGAAATAAGAGTGTGACTTAAGATGTTTAAGCAGACTTTCCAATTTTCTGTTTAGACTTGAAATAAATACATGAATACTGGGTGGTACTTTAAATAAAATGTTAATTCACTTGCTTTATTTACTTATTTTTAATCAAACTGCTCTTTTATATAATTTTTAGTGCTATGAACAATGAACAAAGGCACTGGTGGCTCAGTGGTAAGTGGTTCACCTGCCATGAGGGAGGCCCGGGTTCGGCTTAGGTTTGAAACCTGTGCCAAGCTTGTATGTACGGACCAGATGGTGCACTGTGGTGACCCCTTGCCGGGAGCAGCCGAAAGTCCAGCAGAAGTATGAAATAAAAAAACTCATGAATTGCATTTTTTTTTTTCAAAATATGAACATTTTATTTTTCTTATTTTAACAATATTTCTTTGCACAGTTCATTTGCTGTGTTGTCAGATATTAATTTGACCACATAAATGTGAATATCTCAGGTATGTTTACTCATACTCATTTACTCACTTTTATTATTACTTTTTCCTTTGCGCATTCAGGACTTAGCGCACTGGAATGTATTGTACTTTCCCATGACTTGCATTGTGATCGCACATTACTCATAAACTCACAGGTGAATAAAGGTCACACAAAATTTTTGTGATTTTTCTGTAAGAGAACCAAAAATCTAACTAACTTATAATAATTATTTATTAATAACTCAAGCCTATATCTGGGATGTCACTTAGCAATACTAAGCAGGCAGTATACATTGTTTTCTTACAATCTAACCTTGTTTGGATGCTTGTAGAGTGAGACTAATGAACGTTTCTCATTCATATACTCTTTTTCTCATTGTGTCATGTTTACATGCCACAAGTCTGCAGGTCGGAATATTTATGAAGCCATAAAACCTTTCAGATTCACAGGTTACTTAATTCATTATTTACCTACTGTAAGTGCTGTCTCGTCTAGCACTTAGCTGCCTGCCAGACAGCATGGATGGGAAAGGGTGTGCTTTCAGCTTAGGTGGAACAAATGCCTATAAAGAGTCGCAGATATCCAGATATGGTAAAGTGATTTCAGACATAAGTTAAACCAATCAGAACAAGTAAAAAAAATAATATAGCTGTTCGCTGATTGTCCACAAACAGCATAACGGTTTTGTGCACTAGGCCATTATATTTATTACGTTAGATTGCGTTCCTCATAGCAGCAGCGGATATTCAATAAACGTCTTGAAAAAAACAAGTGTTTCAATTAATTGAGGAAATAAATGAATGGATGGGAGACTGACTGACCATCTTGTCCACCGCACAAAGCTGGTAGTCTGGAAAATTCCACTTTCTGAGCCGAAAGGAGAAACGTTTTCATACATACTTAGTAGGGTGAGAACTTTTGCCAGTAGATGCTTTGTAATGCAACTGATGAACATCATATAATCACCCCTACTTTGCATGAGTGCTTGAGGGAAACTGGTATATCAAATGAAGAGCTCTGGCCCCATATAACAGTTAGGTCACGTCCCTTTTCTCTCCCCAGTCCTCTGGCTCTATCCCCCTCTAGGTTTGTACAGCTTTATATTGATTGCCACATTTAGCCGAGTTCTTAGGTTGCCTTTTAACATTGTTCTAACTCTTTACCCCAAGAGATACTTTATGCCACTGAATACTATCACCGTATTCATGCCACATCCTTCTGCATTTACAGTGGTATTGATTTTTTGGGGAAGGCACTCATAATGGAATGAGCGTGTTTCGAAAGAGGAACTCATTTCCAATTTAACTGATTACTTCCAATAGAAGCAGACAGCTTTGCATTGGCATGTTTACTAAGTGAAAGAGGGCCACACTTGTTCATTTTGCCAAGCTGTAAAATGCTGTTTGATGAAATTGTGGTGAGGTTTGCGAATGAGTGCACTCAACAGATAATAAAATTTTTGCCTGTGTGCCGTGCTGCTGAAGTATTTAAATTGAAAGAATTTACTGAAAACCCACACCAAAAAACAAATACAAACAGCTTTACTGCGAAAAATGAAAAGTTCAAGGACAACCCGAGTCATTGATACGATTTCCAAAACGCTTGAAAATGCCATTCACTGCCTTTTTGCAGATGATTCAAAACATCTGTTTGGAGTGTATGTATTTTAGCTGAAGTAGGGCAGTGTCCCTGTGCAGTCTCTAGTAATTACACTACATCTGCTGTAGGCAGGAGATTATCATCACCCTTACACTAGACAAACTGAGTTAAATGGGAAAAAAAAAGTATTTTGGCTGCAGCCTCAGCCATTGTGGGAAAACTCTTCTTGGAAAGCTTCCAAATGGAGTGGTTTGGCAGCAGAATTATTGTGCAGACTTACTTCCTTCTGATGCCTTTGAAGGGGCCTTAGGCATTCATTAGACAGGCTGAAATCCAAGGGTGATCAGAGTCAAACACATAAAAAACACCAGGAGACAAATATCCTTTATGTTAAGTATAGAGGAGACATAAAGTGAGAGCGTACAGATAATGTGGACATCTGCTTTAAGTCAGTGGGGCTGTCATAGCCTCTGAAGGAATCTGCAGGCAGAGCTGGAACCTAGTGGGGAGTAAAGGCCCATATACTGTACGGATGAGTGGAAAAAGATATTGTGGAAACATTGCGTGTTTTCTCCGAAGCGGATGTGAAGACATCAAGCATGCCTCGGATTCATCACAACAGCACGTTTATGATTCTCTAGCTGACATGGAGCTCAATAAAGTTAATCAACTGAACATGAGCTTAATGATAATAATAATAATAATAATAATAATAATAATAATAATAATAATAATAATTACACACATTTGTATTTTTTTATTTGTAATGAATATAAATAAACATTACATTTAGTATTTCAACAATCCAATCTCAAGGAAAAAACTCTACATTCTACAAAAAAAATATGCCATTCATAGATTTATGAAACTAATAAAGAAATTGAAAATAAATTCTTTTTCTGATTTAACATGCTTAAAGCTACATGAAGGAAAAAATATGTAGAAGGAAAACAAAATTCTCCTTTAAATTCTATGTAATAAAAAAAATGTTATCTCAAGATTTACAGTAGCAAAACCTTTAATGACTCATATACTTTCTGGTCTTTTAAACTGGACTTACTGTAAAAGACCAAATTTTTTTAACCAATCATAATGCTAAAAGGTGGGATTTCTTAATCTGACACAGAGGCTTGCTAACAGTTTTGTGTTTTTTTTTTTTTATTGTGTAAATTATTTTCCAAAGAAACAGACAAAAGATAGACAAAGACAAAAAGATAGAAATGATTCTTTTTTACATTGAGCTGGATATCCTCATCCGTTACTGCAAAAATGGTTTTTAATTCATAATTAATATTGTTTTACAAAGTTTTAAGAATAACACAAATATTTTATAAATACTGTATACAGTATTTATACAATATTTGAACAATATTTGTATAT
>JAOVVA010000004.1:23272107-23287380 GCA_028565275.1 Leiocassis micropogon | reverse complement strand
GGGGTTAATTAATATTGCCCACATGTTTTTTTTTTTGGCCTCATTTTTGTTAAATAAAAAATGGCTCGTTACATGTTGTTGTTTTTCTGAGGTTGTATTTGCCCAATACTGAGACCCACTACAATCAGATAATTTTTTTGTCTTTTTTTTTTTTTTTAAAGAAAACTGAATTAAAAGAGGGGGTACTTACTTTTGAGCATGACTGTATGTTCCAGGTAATGAAAATAGACATACTGCAGATGCTGTGAATCAGAAATGCATGCACAACATGCTGAACTTGTTTCCCACGCAAAGGCTGAAAATATAAAGAAAAACACATTTTCCATTTCCAATCCCCCAACATTTTTTGGGCTAGGTTCTTGTCTTATGTGAAGTTCTTGAGATGTAGTTGAACTAGAAATGCTGCTGAGAGATTTTGCTGGCAACCCTGGAAGCAAGGGAGGGTCTGAAAAAAAAAGAAAAGAAAAAAAAAAAATCTGTGGCAGGTTCTCTGCAAGATTCCTGAAACAACCCACCTATGAAATAGTTACAATAAAACTGCATGACAGTGAAGCTTCAAGGAATGAATGCTACACAACTGGTGGCCGCAGAAAATATTGATTTGTTTACTTTTTATTTTATAAAAAGTTTAATTTCATTAGTTTCCCAAGGCATTTCTTCACAGAGAGCTGATTATTTTTGCTCAGTACTGTAACAACTTAACTAAAATCAAATATAACCTAAAAAAAGAAACTGAAAAAAAAGAAAAATAAATGTGGGTATTGCTCATTGTTCCACATTCGGCAAAAATGTAATTCAAAAGTCCATAAGAAGTGGAACATATGCTTCTCCAATCACTCAAACTGACCATTTCTTGGTCTTGCAGCTAACATTAGAGGTGTTATGGATTTATAATGGATCTTGGATTTATAATAGGAATGAATCCTCAGCAGTACTCTTTGCCCTGCAGCAGCTCTTGCCTGTAGAACACATTTAACTGGTGGAAGCTGCTGGCTGTCTTGCCCAAGATGCACTGCAGGCCTGTGTGGTGTTTGCCCCAGTCTCCCCAGCCCATGTATTTTGCATTATGCATAGTCTACATTGCATCAATAATTTAAAACATACATCCAGATTTGCCCAAGCCTTTGGGAGTGCAGCCCCTGTTCCTTACTGAACATCCAGGGTGCAGCCTTGATCACACCTTCTCTCTCTCTTTCTCTCTCTCTCTCTCTTTCTCGCGCTCTCTCCCAGTGCATTATTAGTACATATTTGAATGGCACTACGGAAAAACATCATAAGCAAGTACAATACATTTAATTTAATTTAATTTAATTTTATGGCATTGTACATGGTAAATTAAGTCAAGAGGATATTCTATAACTCTATGACCTGATAAAAAAAGAGTATGTTAAAAACATAAATTCAGGTATCGTTCTGTCAAGAGACCTGACTAGATCAGGTTCTGCATTTGTGATTTATCTTGTCAGCATTATAATTCAGCTCCTAGGCTTCTGGTGCTGTGATATTTTGCCAATTAGCCAAACAAAGAAAAGAGCATAAAAAGGCAAAAAAAAAAAGGATTAAAAAACAAAATACTAATGAGGTCCATTATAATAGTGCATCTGACGGGTATCTGACAGACAGAAATCAGGCCGTACGCAAGAGTGCACTCTGTTCAAAATGCAGTGGCACTTTTGCAAATAGATAAACCAATTAAATATCACACAAGAGACAGGATCAGAGAGAAAATAGATAAGTATGTATGTGTGTGTGTGTGTGTGTATGTTTGAGGTGGAACTTAAATGGAATGCGTGGATGTGTGTTTGTATATCGCTTGGACTCCAGTTTTTTGACATGCATTACCAGGGGGCCATAAGCGCCTGACACCTGCACCGGGCCATGTAGGACGGATTAGCGATGCAGGGAAAGATGCTCCATGTACTGTTTGACCGCTGCTCTGGGGATAAGACCTGATTATCAATGAGCACCGATATGACCCACCCCCCTTCACACACTCACACACACACACACACACATTGCTTGCAGGCCTATGCCTGAGCCCAATGCTGTGTGTCAGAGCTTGTTAGACCGTTCTGAGCCGGGCAAGAAAAGGACAGATCGGGGGAGAATGTTGAAGCAGGCCTCCATCACAGTCAAGGTTTCCCCTGGTGAACTAGTGCACAGAAGAAGACTCCTCCCTTTCAACACATGCCTGAGTACAGCATGCACATGCTCAGAGGTGAGGCCTAATTGACAGGTTAATGGGAGAGGAAATAGTTTGCGGGGGTCAACTGCATCATTAGGACAACTCGCTGGTAATTGTGCACTGCAGCAAGACCTGGCGGTTGACACCTGGGTTAGAGTGCAGTTAGTCTTAAAAACCACATTGCTACAGGCTCTGTTCTGACAGGGTTTATGCTGAATCAGAGCTGAGCTCGCAGAAACACGCGAATTACGCTGGACACACATACACGTGCTGTTGTAATTCCAAAACTTTCCCGAAGGCTTTGTTACGGTTTTTTTTTTCTTTTGCCCCCCCCATTCTCTCTATATACACAGTTTAACGCTGAAATGCATGTCTGTTACATCAATCATTCATGTACACTCTGTCAGTTACCCGACACGCTAACACTAAGATATTTATTAAACATATATTATAGATAATAATAATAATAGTAATAATAATAATAGTAATAAATTATATTATAATAATACAATTGTAATAATTTGAACCTAAATTTCTTTGCTCCATTATAATCATTATAATCACTAATCAAATGAATTACTAATCATTATAATTTATACAGGGATATTTTTTCAAGGAAAAAGAGCATCTGAAACACACAAGGCAAAGCAGGATGTTTTCACAGTTGGAACTATTTTTTAACCTTTCTTAACCACTGCAATTTAAAAAATATCATAATAAATTAAAAAAAAGGTCTCAGATGCATATTTTATATCTATTATAATCTTTTATTATGTAATCTTTTTATTTAGGACAGTGTTATAGACACTTAGCTAGATTGTGTAATTGCCCCATTAGAACAGAAAACATTGTAAATATTAATATATATAAATTATTATTATCATTATTATCATTATTATTATTATTTTTCAAAGCCAACTACAACTTAATCAAATATCCCCTAGGAATCAGATCTGACAGGGGTGTGTAGCATAGATTTCTGTGTCCAGTCATGCATGTTCGTACGCACCTCCTCCCACCTCAGACATGCCAAGAGGTGCGACGGCTAAGATAATTTGCCCTAGGTGTTAATGTGTGTGCACGTGTGTGCATAATGTCATGTGGCCATGTGTTGGGCTGGTGTCAAGGTCTATTCACATCTCAAGCAAGCCCAGTGTTTTAGATTCACAGATCCAATGTCCCAGATTCGATCCGGAGCTCAGGTTACTGGATACATAAGGTTTTATATGTTTTCCCCATGTGTCTGTGTGAGTTTCCTCAATATCTCTTCGTTGGGTTCTTTCCACCTCCCAAAAAAATCCCAGTAGGTGGATTGGCTATACGAAATTGCCCCAAGGTGTGAATTAATGTGTGAATGTGTGTGCATGGTGCCAGGATATATTCCCCACTGTTAGGCTCCGGATTTACTGACCGGGATAAAGTGCTTACTGAAAATTAATGAAACAATAAGAAGTGGTAAAGTAGTGGTTTATTTACATAAACAAACTAGTCTAAATCTAGTTCGTGATTTATTATGTGATCAGTCTACTATATCTTAAACAGTAAAATCCTTGATCCAGGCTGCCAGGTCTGTTTTTAGTTAGTATACTGTACATACTATAATTTGTATACAGTACTAATGTATACAGTGTATAGTGTAGTATACATACGATAATTAGTATATAGTGCACAAATATTTTTTTCTCGAATTGGGATAATCAGAATGACACATTTACTAAATATGAACTACTTTGATTTATTTATTTTTTGATGTAGGTAACAAAGCAAATTTTGTAAGAATTTGGTTGAACATAAAGTGCGTTACAGCCTATTTTATCATGGCAGACCTTGTTCTCGCTATAGATTTGCACTAGCCAGTTTCCAATATAGAAGATGCATTGATACACCACACACGCAAGCACCAGTAATATATTAATTAACAAGTTAATGGGGTATCTACTGTTTTGCAGAATCAAGGGGGGGGAAAATATGAGCAGGAAATGAGGTCATAAATCAGTATCTATATATATAAAAGAGTTAAGCCTTAAAATGTCAAAAAGGTTTTATTTCAGTTAGCATTTATTTTACTTTGGGATATTTTGTGGATCCTGTGATCTAATCAAACGACCCCATCCTATGACTAATTCTTTTACTCTGGCCCAGGTTCAAGGTAAATCTGATTTACATGCTAAAATGGCTATCATTTTATCTCACAGCCTGACAAGACCTGCATGCATCCCTTTTATTCAAATCAACTGAAAGGAAACACTATTAGTGAAATATTGGCAATAATGACAGCAGCTATAAAAACTGCATTTACCTTTGCTTAAATTTCACTCATCATTAAAGGTTTATGGCTTATGTGCTTATGATAGCATTATCCGAATTGAAATGAAAAGTAATGGAGCACAGTGAGCAGGGTAAAACATCAGTCACTCGGGTTTTCAGCTTTCGAATGCTGAATACCACAACCTTACACTTACCGCACGATTACTCGACATAAGACGGTGGAAGTGGTCTTCATTAGCGATTAGTTGTCAGGCCAATCAAAACAACAAAAGTAAAGAGGAAGCGAAACTTTAAAACGCTTTCTTTAAATAGTTCTTGAGTTCTTGTGCACTTTTGAAGAGGGCGTTGCTAATCGGACAAGTGAGTCGATGGTGTGCTCACTGGCTGAAGGCATGGAAAAGGGCCGAGGCATAAAGCGTTCCGATAATGACACAGGCCGCTGCCTCCACTCCTCACGATCGATGAGCCCTAAGGGATCCTCTGCTTTCCTGTGATCTCTCTGTGAACAAAATCTTGGGCTGAAAAGGTCTCAGGTGCTGGACTGTCCTGTTTAGGCCATTTTTTTAAACTAAGGGCTAATTAATAATACTAATTGGAATTGTCATGTTGTGGGGCATTGTGTCATGACAGTATTAGCTATTCTATGTAAGTAATATCACACTTGAGGGTGGGTGATGGTGTGATATGTCCCCACGAAACCACCAGAAGAAGATTTTTTTTTTCTAATAACAGCATGGTTTTATTCTAGTTATACCACATCCATTTCTCAACAGTATAAATGTTTGATTTACAGTCATGCTGAAAAGTTAGTACCGCCTCCTTTTTGTGCATGTGTGAAAACATCTGATTGTAGCAGGTCTCAGTATTAGGCAAATACAACCTCAGACAAACAACGACATATAACTTTTTTTTTTTTTTACCGTGTCAATATTTATTTCACCGAGATGAAGCCAAAAACATATTAAATACAATACTAATGAAGATAAAAACTTGTTCCTGCTTCCAGAGGATTTAAGAGGGTAAGGTGCTGCCAATCATGAGATCAATTATTAACTGATCATCAGCAGGTTTGCTGACCTCTATAAAAGCAAAAGTTTTGGCAGTTTGCTGATCTGGAGCATTCAGCGCTTTGGAGCGTGTGTGTGTTAGCACAGTGTCAAGAGTGAAAGACATGAGCAGCTGTCTTAGAGAAGCATATCAATCTGGAAAGGGTTAAAAAACATTTCCAAACAATTTGCAGTTTAACGTTCCATAGTGAGAAAGATTATTCATAAGTGGAAAGCATTCAAGACAGTAGCTAATCTTTCCAGGAGTGGACGTCCCAGCACATTTACCTCAAGGTCAGACAGTGCAATGCTCAGAGTAATAAAAATAATAATAATAATCTACATATCAGACACTACAGGCCTTAGTAAGCATATTAAATGTAAGAATTCATGACAGCACAATTAGATGAAGACTGAACAAGTATGGTTTTTTGGAAGGCTTGCCAACAGAAAGCCTCTTTTGGGTAAAGAGAACTTAGAAGCATGACTGAGATTCACAAACCTCCTCTGAACAAACCACAAGACTTCTGGAATAATGTCATATGGACAGATGACACCAAAGTGGAGTTGTTTGGCTTTAATGACCAGAGCCAGATTTGGCAAAAACCAAACAGCATTTCAGCAGAAACAGCCCATACCCAATGTCATGATGGCATGATGATTTGATGCCACCACAGGACCTGGACACTTTGCACATTGAATTACTCCATATATCAGAGTATTTTTAGAGGCAAATGTAAAGCCACCTGTCTGACAGCTCAAGCTTGGTTGAAATTGATTCATGCTACAGAACAATGATTCCAAGCAAACCGTTAAATCTACATAAGAATAGCCGAAGAAATCAATAAATAAAGGTTTTGGAATGGCCTAGTAAAAGTCCAGACCTCAACCCAATGGAAATGCTGTGGTGAGACCTTAAGAGAGCTGTGCATAAGCCGATACCCCCAAAAAACGTAATGAACCTAAGCAATGTTGTAAGAAAGAATGGGCCAATAAAATTTCCGATAAACTGATACATGATAAAGTCACGTAGGAAACGATTACTTCAAGTTATTGCTGCTAAAGGTGGATCAGCAAGCTATTGAATGTTTAGAATTTTTGTTTTATACATAATGGCACAGTAAAAAAAAAGTTATATGCTGTTTATCTGAGGTTGTATTTGCCTAACACTGAGACCCCTACAAGCAGATGATTTTTATTATGTTTATACACAAAAACTAACTTTTGAACATGACTGTATTAATAAATGAGAGGTTGTAATTTGTACAACATATAATCAGTGTCATGAAACTATTCCATGCATTATAGTAGCTAGTAGCAATAGTAGCTTTAGGAACAGTAATTCATTCAACACAAACTCTTTTAAAAGGTAATTACCCAGTTTGTTATTATAGTAGAAACCGATTTCTGGTCTTCAGGGCTCTTTTATGAGAAGTGTCTGCCATGTGTCCCTCTGACTGAGTTGTTTCTTTAGAAAAGAAGATATAACTGAGTTATTGATCAGAAGTTCTGCAGTTCAAGCCCCAGCTCCCCAGGTTGCCATTGTCGGACCATTGAGCGAGGCCCTTAACCCTATCTGCTCCAGGGGGGCTGTATCACAGCTGACCCTGCGCTCTGACCCCAGCTACTCTGCAATATGCCAAGAAAGAATTTCACTGTGCAGTAATGTATATGTGACAAATAAAGGCTTAACATTTTAGAAAGGGTTCTGATCATTTAAAGATCTGAATTACAGCCTACACGGCTGAACTGAAGGAGCTGCCATTAAAGAAATGTGATCAACATCCTCTGAGAAATCAAATGCAAGAATTCAAGAGTGCTGTGGCGTAACACGTTTTAATGAGTGTGTCCAAGTCATTGATATGTCAGTATTTTGAATAACGGAGGGTTTAAAAATAATACAACAATCTTAAAATATTCAGAACTGAACAGGGTCGTGTTGCTGCCACACAGCTCCAAGGTTCACTGAGTTTCTTATGTTCTCCTTGCGGATGAGTGAACTTTCTTCAGGTTCTACGGTTTGCTCTAACCTCCCCCAAACACACAATTGGGTAGTGGGTTTACTAAACGTAATGTTCTCTAAGCTTAAATTAGTGTGTGAATGTGCCTTCTTAAACGATCTAAAAATAAGGGTGAATGGATAATTTGTCTCAGTTTAATATCGCATGTTTAAGAAAATGCAGGTAATTCGCCTCCATCAAAGACACATAATACTCAGTATTATGTTTTTCAGTATAGTTGTCCTACTTGACAACTGAAAAGATTTAGAGGAACAGAGATGGTAGAATTAAATCCATGTGAGTCAGCACGCATTGGCGCTTAAAAGCTCCTTCCACTGATTGACACTGCAAAAAACACACTTATTAAGCATAAATAATACACATAGACCATATTCAGAGGAACTGACTTAAGTTAAAAAAAAAGATATTAATATTTGCACTGGGAAAAAAAATCTTTATATTCAGTCTTCTGCCTCACAGATGTTGCACTGACACTGGAGGACCATTTCGATGTTTGAAAAGACTCCTCCTTATGTGCTCTTATTTCTGAATGCAACCCATTCTGCACAAATCCTGACCTGGAAGAGCCTTCCATTGGATAATTACGACAGTGATTAATATGTTTCAGCTGGTAAGAAGTTATTTAACCCTAACTGGTGCAGTAAGTAACTACTCATTTCTTAAACAACCATGTCAGGAGACATATCCTGTGGTTGTTTCAAAGATGTTACTCTGTTTCAGAAGGGTCAAACTATTGGCCTGCATCAAGCAAAGAAAATAGCTAGCGGAATGAAATGTGGTCAGAAAAAAAAAATGTTTTCAATGATCATGATAAGTGATCTCATTTGGTGAAATAATAATGATAATAAAAAAACAGTAGAACTCATGCCAATGGTTAATAGTGAAAGTAAGAGCATTTCCACATGCACAATGCAAAAAGAACTGAAGGGTTAGGGAGTAAACAGCTGCGTAGCCTTAAGAAAACCACTTATCAGTGAGGCTCATCAGAAATAAGGCTTAAATTTGCTATGGAGCATAAAGAATGGATTTTGGAGCATTGTGGAAAAAGGGCATGTTTTCTGTTGAGTCCAGATTTACGCATGGGCACATCAGGGTAAGAAGAGAGGCAAAATTGATTGAATTGATGCACCCATCATGCCTAGTGCATACTGTATGAGTGTTATGATCTGGAGTTGGTCAGGTCTAGGTTCACTTAAGTTCAATCAGCAACACTATTAAAAAAATGAGGTCAGCTGATGACCTAAATATACCAGGTTTTTCCATTCATTATTTTTTTTTTTTTCTTTTCTGATGGCACAAGCAAATTCCAAGATGATTTGCAATGCCAGGGCTTATCGGGCTCAAATTGTGAAAGAGTGTTTCAGGGATCATGATGGATTGGCCACCACAGAGTCCAGACCTTAACCCCATTGAGTATCTTTGGGATGTGCCGGAGAAGGCTTTACGTAGTCGTCTGTCTCTTCCATCATCAATACAAGATCTTGGAAAGAACGTATTGCCATTTTGGACTGTGAAATTGTATAAGCTGATCAAAACGATTCCATGGCGAATGCGTGCAAAGCAAAAGGTGGTCCAACGAAATATTGACTTTTTTTTGGCTGGGCGGTGTACAGTATGATGAAGTGCGAATATCAGTGTTGCTGCATGTCAGGTCAGCACTATCATACTCTGATAATACTGTGGTTGGGAAACAGCAATCACCGGTACTCCTCTGTCTTCCTGTATGCTGTGTATAGAAAATAATTTCCTGTCATGTCCATTTATCTTAACTGGAATGTTCTAGAACCCGACTCTTCCAGCAAACGACCTCTTTTTCCACTATCAAGAGCTTTTCTTTGTTCAAACACACAAACAGTAAAAGTGAAACAGGGTTTTTATTCAGAGGCTAATTCTGTCCATGTTAAACCAGGGTCACGAGTATGCATTACAGGAAAGTACATGTAATAGGGTTACAATGTGTTTTTCTTATTACAATGTATGAGAGATAATGATCTGGAATGAAAACAATATTTGAGTTTAAACTTTGTTAAATAAATTAGGACTCGTGTTTGTTTTTACGAGGCTGCGCGTTTGTTGCCATTCCTAAGAGCTACTGTTTCACTGTTTTGAAAGGGATAGTTTGTTTTTGGCCTTCTGGTGTATTTTCATATACTCACGCTGTTGAATTATTCCTAAACAAAATTATTCCTTAAAGTTTTTTTATTTTTTTAATTCTTTTTCTCTCATGAGATCGAAATTCGGCTTTGAGCAGGACACATCAATACGGCCTCATCCACCGGGAGGGAAAATGCTAAAAATGCTAACGCCTCGCCAACAGGCCGTCTTCGTTTTAGCATTAGCACTACACAGGAGTGCTGGGAGACAGGAAGCAACCTGCAGGGCGATGCGGAGGCCTGATTGACAGCTTGAAGCATCCTAAACCATGGGGGCCTCATACCTGTCAGTCAAGTTTGAGCAAAATGAGTGAGAGAGAGAGAAAGAGAAAGAGAGTGAAAGTGAAGATCTGGCACATTCCATGGTGTGTTTTAATAGGATTGCTTCCCCATGCCTGAGGATCTAATATTCACCTATTGCGCGCCAATCCACTATTCACTTGCACAGACATCAATGGTAATATTTGGAGGTCACCCATGGAGACATTATAATTCCCTTTCCTGCAAGCAGGTATGTATTTTAAAAAAGTTATATTCCACACAACACATTTGAGTAAAGTAGATCATTTAAAGCTGACATCCTGTTTGGGTAACATCCAGTGTAACATAAGTGACATTTCTATCGCACCAACCTGTAAACGAATCTGTGATGAGAGCGGATTATATTTCATTGTAATAATAACACCTGGCACTAATAGATTATAGTGCAGGTTTGGGGTGCATATAATGTACAATCAGGAAGCTGGGGAAAACCTTGTAAGGAATTGTGCCTGGATATCCTGTATATGAGAACATATCCCTACTGTATATGCACGCCAGCAGAAAGAATGATATGCTTCACATTTAATTAAAATATTCTTACATAAAAATTCTAAATAGGACATAGTTGGATGATCGTGTTTGGTTTTTACGACCGCAAAAGTTTATGCCAGCACCACATGAGAATAGAAGAAACTTCTTTCCCTTCAAATCTCAGCCATTTAAACAAATACTTTGATACTAAGCCCAGCACTGAAGAATGTCTTCTTCATTAAGACTACCCAGAGGACAGCTTAACACCTCTCTATTTCTTCGCTCGATCGCTTATTTCTATCTTGACATACAGACATGTGATTTTCCATCCACATTTTATTTCCTTCCAACTCTAAATCTCCTCTTGTTCCTTTGTAGGCCTGATGCAGTGTTAATACAGTTCCCACAAGAAAGTCTCCATATGCTTTAATATAAACACTTTTGCAGCTGCAAAAAAAGTGCACAAGGTGAGACTGGGATCAAAAGATAACATCAGTAGAGACACCCCCTAGCCCCAATCTCCCCCCCCCCCCATCCCAACCCCTGCTGAAAACAGGCTGTAACTGAAGTCAAGGTGGAACAGTTAAAGTCAGGCCTGGCAGCGTCCCTGCAGAGAGCAGGGCAGTGAAAAAGTGAAACTCCTTTCCTGTGGAGGAGGACTGACGGGTCTAATCTAGCGAGAAAGCTGGCAGGATCCTCCACGGTGGTCCCAGCAAGAGTCGCCTCCAATGGGAACACAAACCGGGCGTCTGAGACATTGCCGCTGCCTTCCCCTAGCTCGATTTTCACTCCTGCCTCAGACTGCTCAATAATTCAGAACAAAAAGCCCTCTCTGGAGATATTATAAAAGCAAAAGCGCTAGTTCCTAAATTACAAATGGGCTTAAAGATGATTGGATATGACATGTTCCAGAGAGTTATAAGAAATCTTTTCTTTTTCTGCAACTAATTCTCAAGGCGTGTGAAGCTCCTTGAGCACTTACCATGTTCCTTATTTGTACAAGTGGTATAAGCGCTGTGGTGTAACATAATCTAACAAGGTAACCACCAAATACTGTAACTAAACTTAACCAAATATGAGGAGTGGGTTTGGAGGTAATTGTGTCAATGAAGGGACCCCTGACTTTAAAACGTCAACTTCTGGCATCACAGATGACAATGAACTCATGATGTCTTAAGAGCCGTCAAATTGGATCAAGATGGAAGCTTACAGCTCTCTCTGGAAAGACATACTTCGGAATAAGATACACCCCACGGCTCAGAGAGAGATATTCTGAAGATAAATCATTCTAGAGTTCCTGTAGTTTATTGTATCATGTTATATACTCTGTATCGTGGAAGGTTTATTATGTCGGAAACATGCCAAACAAAGGTCTAAAGCAAGTTGTCATGTCTTGCAATTGCCTATCATGGCGTCACTTTCAAGTACTTGAAACAATATGAATTATAGCTTTTTACAAGCCCATCTAAAGCACATTCTTATGTCTCTTATCTCTAATGGCAGCTCCATATGGGCTGAAACGACCTCAGTCCAACATGCAGGCTTACATAAGACTGACTTAGCTTTGTGTGCACTCTCTACATCAGTGTAGTGTTTCCCATCAGTCTTTGACAAGGTTCTGAGCAAGGATGTGGAGCCTCAACAAAAAGGCAACTGTGCAGGCGGGGAAATTAGGCTCAACGGAAATGGCTTCACTCAGCACCTGGGCACTGCGGGACTGCTCGTCCACACCGTCTGGTGCGATCAAAGCGAGCTTCATGAGCTAGACACAATAAAAATAAACAAACGCTCACACCAAACCTACGGAGGGGGAGGACGCCGGCTGGTCACTGAGCAAAAACTGTTGGATGGGTAGATGGGGTAAAAGTCCTGTTTTCCTGAAAATTGCAGAATTGTCACCTACAGAGTGGTGAGACTGGGAGGACAGTGTGGCATTCTGACTAGAGCTGTGAGATCGGAGGAGAATGAGGTCAAAGTGCATTGGTGCTCAAACACTGAAACCGCACAGCACTGGAGGTACAGAGTTGCCTTGGGAATCTTTAGGCCTCTCAATGGATTTCTCAATGCCTCTCAATAGTCAATGATTCTTTGTGTACATGATCGACTAAAACCAACCATTCTGTTACCAACAGCCATTCCACACTTAAATTTACTGATGTGATATTCAAAATGTTTACCCATTTTAATCTTTGATGTGAACATAAAGCTCTTGACCATTATCTGCATGATTTTATCTGCATGATACTGCTGCCACCTGATTGGAGAAGTCAACAAACACCACACAGGTGTAGAAGGGTTCTGAATAAAGTAGCAGGTGAAGGTACACTATATTGCCAAAAGTACAGTACAGTATTTGCTCGCCTGCCTTCACATGCATATGAACTTGGATAACATCTGATTCTTAATCCATAGGCTTTAATATGATGTTGGCCCACCCTTCCCTTTGCAGCTACCTGTATAAAAGATACGCATTGAGCATTGACATTGACTCAACTCTTCTGGAACCTTGCTTTGTGCACTGGTGTGCAGTCATGTTGGAACAGGAAGATGCCGTCCCCAAAATGTCTTAGTGTGCTGAACCATTAAGAGTTCTTTATGGAGGGCCGCACCCAACTCCTGATAAACAACCCCATACCAGTTCCAACAAGACTGAGCACAAGTGCACAAAGCTAGATGCCATAAAGACATGGATGAGCAAGTTTGGTGGGGAAGAAATTGACTGGCCTGACCTCAACCTGATCAATTTTGGGATGAATTAGAGCGGAGATCTTCCAGGCCTTCTCGTCCAACATCAGTGTCTGACTTTACAAATGCGCTTCTGGGAGAATGGTCAAAAATTCCCATAAACACACTACTAAACCTTGTGGAAAGCCTTCCCAAAAGAGTTGAAGCTGTTATGGCTGCAATGGGTGGGCCAACATCATATTAAACCCTCTGGATTAAGAATCAGATGTTATCCAAGTTCATATCCATGTGAAGGCAGACGAGCGAATACTTTTGGCAATATAATGCATATACAGAAACTATCTCTATATTGAAATGCTTACTGATAACAACCAATAGCTACTGTATATTATTGATTGTTTCCTGTAGCATTGTTTCTTCGTGTGTAAAATTTCGCAAACTTTGAAGTTGTCAGTAATCTGAAAAAAAGAAAAAAGTTTAAAATAGACTTTTATTATCTGCAGAAGAAGAGCATATGCAAGTATCTGTTGTTAAATTTGCATATGGATGTGGTACATGGCCTTTAAGCACATGCAAACTAATATGCTATATTTTTCAAATTATACAATAATAAGCAATATTATAAAGATAACACAAACAGAGTATAGCCAGAAGATCAATATTTTCTTCAAGACAAGAGTTCTCCGTGGTAGAAAGTTTCTAACATCATCATATATTCCTTGGCTTCTGGCCAGGAATTCAGATTTGCAACTAAATTATTGTGTGAATATTCCTGATGATTATATTAAAGAAACTTATGAAGCCCTGAACAGAAAGAGGCTTATTTCCTCCACAAATTTAACATAATGCCAGAAAGAATGAAAAAAAAAAAAGAAATCCAGTTGCGTCGGCATAAATATTAATTTTGCGCTGAAATTTGCATTCATCTTTGATCATATTTATTTCACTCTCATTTTTTAGGTTCCTAAGCCACTTGGCTCACACTACTGAAACCAGTGAAAGATTAATGGTGAGCCTCAGAGCCTCTATCACCAGTGCAGGAGAGCTTAGTGTTGCTATCTGCTCTCCTCCACTGCATGATAAGGACAACATGCAGAACTACAGGGTTATTATTCATTGACATATGCTTGAGACTGCTGATCCACATCTCTCTTCCATAAGCCGTGCATGTGAGATGAAGTCTGACATGCCGGTCTTTGCGGTGCACGTGAAGCACGTATGTGCCGTGTTCGCTTAGGCTATCGGGTTTGACGTGTTTGCAGTTCAGCAATGTGAACAAGAGCACACATAACTCCAAATGCCAGCCTCTTACAGTCCTTTCTGCAAGAAATAACAAGCAGGAGATGATAAACTCTCCAAAAAGGTGACACCAAGATTGAGAGAAATTATCACGTCTCTTGTTTTACTCCTGTCCCCTGCCAAACAATTCTCCACATGGCAGATGAAGGAACATTCGTGTTTTTTTTTTCCACAGCAGAACACTCGCTTCTTTCTTCTTCTACTTCCGACACTCTTGCCCTAATCCTGTATGTCATATATCTGATACACACAGCACAAAGGAGATCTTATTCTTTCCTACAGTATTACCCTGGATGGAAAGATGCACTATTACAAGCCAAATGCAATTAGCATAACTAAGTTACCTGTTCCATTCCTCCATCCACTCTTTATTGTGTTAGTGTGCTGTGGGGCTTTTCTGATACTTCTCGTTTATTAACATTACATTACAACAATACAACACTATTAAATTATGCTGTTGTCCTTGCGTTAGGATAGCAAGAAACTCTCATTCAAGATCAACAACTGATCAACTGACAGATCAGAGACATCATCCTGGATAGATAGATAGACTTAGATGAATCATCTCTATCTGTCTATCCATCTATCTAGATATTTTTGTTTCTTTGCTTACTTGTATGTTCAATTAAATGAAACTACAAGGATAAACAGACAGACTGACAAATACTTAGATAGATAGAATTTTTGATTATGTCACCTCTACTATACTATAATGCACAATAAAATTTACAATCGGGAATTCTTGCCACTTATCTATCTATCTATCTATCTATCTATCTATCTATCTATCTATCTATCTATCTATCTATCTATCTATCTATCTA
>JAOVVA010000004.1:23246364-23259740 GCA_028565275.1 Leiocassis micropogon | reverse complement strand
AAGCCCCCCTCCTCTCTCTCTCTCTCGTCCCAGACTGGTAACCATTAGGGGTTAGGATAGCTTTTTAAATGGCAAGTTGTATTATCTTCAAATTATTAAGTAGTTTGCTTTTAAGTATAAACATTAATACATATATGACTCATGACAAAAAAAACATGTAATACTGTAGATCTGCTTAAGACTTTTCACTAAAGCACATATGAGTCTTGTACACCTACAGTACATGGATATTACACGGAGTGAATAAATAATGTAAAGCCTAATATTTTAACATTAATGTATACTACTAGAACACATTATATTATTTATAAAGTTTATGCATACATCAAGTCCTGAAAATGTGCATAATTTATCCTTAAGCTGACAAAGATGACAAATTCATTCATCTGAGACTAAATGATCCTTATTAAGAAACTTATTAAGAAATACAGGTAATTAGTGTTATTGTTCTAGTCTGTCAAACATGTCACGTTTCAGTTTTAAATCTATATGAATAAAAATGAATAATTGTCATAAATCTGGACATTGCTTGTGAATAATTTAAGCATACTATGTTACTGTAAATCTTAAATGCCACCGTGCGTCAGCATGCATGCTTCTGATTGGTCAGAAGGTGTTGACTTATTTTCAAAGGGCTTGGGTGTGATGTTTTTATTTTATATCCTTTTTATCTTATCAACATCAAGAGGTAGAAAAGAATAGTTGCTAGTGACGAGATGCTATAGCGTGAGTTGGTGAGGGAATGATTGTTCATAAATGCTATAATGTAAATGATAACAGGAATGTGATTAACCATAAATTGCTCAAATGTACAATGAATTATTTTTTAATAAATAAACGAATAAACCATTTCTAGCATTGGCAATGGCAACTGCTGGCATATAAGAAAAATAAAACCATTCTTAACATCTTGTTCAAATCATCGCACTAACCTGTCAATTTTTTTTTCTTTAACAGCACACGCTGTTGTGTTTTATTCCTCAATAAATGCAATTATATTACCTTTTATTCAGGACATAAAACAGTGCTGCATAGTTCCACATAGGAAGCAAGTAAGATTTAGATAAACTGAGCTGTTCAGCTGAGTAAATGTATTAGCACAGATTGTTACACAAGATTAATGCTGTGAATTAGTGAACGGATACGGCAGCAACGATAGTAAGTTTCCTTGGTTTGGCTCCAAAACCCGTATTGAACACAGAATTCACTCTCCTCTCCCCTATTAAGCCCATGCATTGGTTTCATTAACAATGATTAATTCCCTTTTCTCCTGTAAATTGATTATATAATGGCATAATGAGTACATTTATGTTAGGACTGATAGCTCTTTCCCAAAGGAGAGTGAAAGACCAGAAAAATGAATCAGTCTAATGTGAATGGATCTAAAGCTGCCCACTAAGAGCAGTCTGGGAGGCTTTGACACATTGATTGACACATTTAGAAGAATCAAGTATGAAATCTAGGGACTGACTTGCATTCACCACTTATCATAAAGTCATGCTGTTCGTATGGCTTAGATAAATTGAATTAATACCGGAACAGATCAAAGACTTGGTCATAAGCATTCATTCAAAGTTCTCATGAAATAGCTTCTTAGCTGTGGGTTGATTCCACATGTTGAAGTTTTCTTTCTGAAACAGGAAGTCAGAAACAAACCTTTGATGATAGTTAATTTTTTTTCCTAAACTGATTCTTACATTCTTACTGATGGACAGAGTCACACATTTCATCCGCTCTTTTGGAAAGCAAGGTTTTTGTCTTTGGTTTTTGTCTTTTGTACGAAGGTGAACAAATTGATGCAACTGGTAAATCTACTTCTGTACATTTATAGCAAAAACATAAAAAAAAAAAATATCCAAGCAAGTCTTAAATATTATCAAATGTATCTAATATTTATTATAATAAAAAAAATATGATAATCATTTATAAAATTATAAAATGTAGTCTGTTTTAGCTGCCAACTGGGTGCGTAGTGGGTTAGCACTGTGACCTTGCACCTCCAGAGTCGAGGGTTCGATTCCCACCTTGGGTCTGGGTGCATGGAGCTTGCATGTTCTTCCTGTACTTGGTGGGTTTCCTCCAGTTTCCTCCAGAAGTCCAAAGCAGATTAAGCTAACTGGCGTTCCCAAATTGCCCGTAGTGTGTGAATGAGTGTGTGAGTGTTTGTATGTGTGTGTGTGCCCTGTGATGGATTGTCCAGGGTGTATCCTAAGTCTCCTGGGATAGGCTTCAGGCTCCCAGCCACCCTGTATGCAGGATAGAGCGGAATAGAAAGTGAGTGAGTGAGTGAGTGAGTAGATGCCACCTGATTATTTCAAAAGCAGTGTTGGGGAAGTTACTTAAAAAAAGTAATCTGCTACAAATTAGTAATTACTACTTTAAAATTGTAATTTGATTACACTACTGATTGTTACATGTAAAAATGTAAAAAGTAATCAGACTACTAATTATGTTACTTTTAAAAATCTTTCACGGCATTGCGCCTGTGATGGCGTGTGCCTCAACCTGTTGTCGCTCCTCGCGCACTCTGTTGGCTCCCTATGTAGGCGCAAGCTCTCCGATGATTGATTAGAGCGCATGCTCGTTAACTGATGCTGCCGCGCAAAAAGTGATTTTTAAATGCATTTTGATTGATTTTTAAACACGTAACGTAATGTTATTGACATTGGTAACTGTAATTAAATTACATGCATTTAATAGCATGTAACACGTTACATTACTGCGGGAAAGTAATTCGATTACAGTAAAGGAATTAAATAAAAATGTTTAGAAATAGATCAAAAATCTTGATTATTTTCTTTTTATTGAAATCTTAGGACATACTAGCTACATATGACTATGTACAAGATGACTTGTTTAGATGGCATTTTTTCGCAGTACAAACTCCTAGAGCAAGACACACCTCCAGGGGTGTGGCATATACAAAATACAAAGCGATGAAACATTATTTATTAAGACATTGATGTTCAGCTAAGAGACGGCTCTGAAACACTGATTTTGTTTTCATGGGAATGTTATACAGAATAATGATACGCATGTGCATCATCATGTCACCTCTATGCCCTTATCCAAAAATATTATTATAAGATGAACTTGCTCATTGTTACAATTATACTGTTATACTGATTGCTTTACAGAAGTGCAGAAATGTTTAGTAGACCCGTTCATTAAGGGTGATTAGTACGTACAAGAACAAAAAACAAAACAAAAAAAGTGCTTAATTGAAGAAGTACTGTAGATCCGCTGTACAGACAGTCATAATTGATCTCCTATTTTCATCTCATGCCCTGTCGAATGCCTCTCCTTATCACTCCTTTCTCATTCCTCGCCCTCTCTTTCTCCTGAACTCTGTTTCCCTCAACACCACAGATGGTCCTCATTAATAAAGAAAGCAGGCCTTTTCACCCTTATGCTTCAGAGAGAGAGAGAGAGAGAGAGAGAGAGAGAGAGAGAGACTGATACTGATATCTCAAATAAACATGAATCAGCTGCCGTAATGTTCTTAGACCAAATGGCATAAGAGAATAAAAGCTGAAGTTTAAGGAAAAATAGAGATGGTTTTTAAATCCTCATGACCGTGCGCAGGATGTGCTTACAGGAACGTGAAATAGTTCATGTTCAGGAATTCACGGTATGTGAGCTGCACAGAAGGAGATCTTATAATATTTTCTTATATCTATTCTTATATCTTATAATATTCCTGTAACATTTCACTTAAAAATACACCGCATACACGTCTTTTTATTCGAGAAAAGACGGCCGGTTCTCTATCACAGTGTCAATAGCTTTTTGAACTAAGAGAGAGAAGCGAGGCCGAACCTAAGGCCGGCGAGCTCCTGTACAGCTTTTGTTCCAACTTTTTATCGTTTCATGAGTCAAAAGTCAGCGCTCCCTTTTTACATTGCACATTGATGAGTGTGAAGCATCCAGTGCTGCGAATTCAAGTTAATATCAGTTTGAGTAAGCCTTTTCTCCGAATAAATCCTGAAATGGATTGTCAGCATATTGTACGCTGGATTTAAAATTGCTTACATACAAACCTAATAAAGATTTTAATGTAGCATGCTCAGAAATATAACCGCCGTCATAACCGTATTACTACCGCACATTAAAAAAAGTGTATGAAAAGTTTATTGGATGGTTGGTGTACTTCTTCTCAACCGTTTGTTTAACGTAAACCTGAAGTAAATATTAATGATTTTGTTTTGAAATAATAAGAGTTGACATAAAAAAATGTAATATTGGGGCTGGTACTGTAGTTATCATACAGTACGCTATCCAGACCGTTCTGAGAGTGGATATCTCTCCATCTTTTACAGCAGTTCACCTGGATCTGGTTACACCAGCCGATAACGGGGGTCTCGGTGGAGTAGCGTGGATGCTTAATCTCATTGTACGCTGGATAATGACAATAAAGCTTTCTTTTTCTTCTTCGTCGTATTAAACAGTGCGTGATGCTGTGGGACTAGTCACATTACCAATAATTTGTGAGGCGAAAGCCTTTCACAGAGGTAATCACCTTTATTATCGATAGTCTGTCATCTCCACTCAGTAAAATTTAGGAAACGATCGACACAGGGGTGATGTGCTGCAACCTGGCATGAGCTCAGAGCTGAATATTTTCCAAAAAATTCTACATTTGAAAATGTTTTATTTCTCTTACGCCACAGCTGTTTATCTGCAAGAAAATTTATTAACGAATGCATTTTTTATATCCATTGATCCATTTTATATACTGTACAGTACCTGTACTGTACCTTTTGCATTTAAATCAATGAGACGTCAACCTGTAGCTCATCCTGTGATACAGGAAACTCCTTCAGAAAACCTTGTTACAAAGCACTGACACTAAATGTAAATAAATTCTGTCAAATGACTGTAAATGAACAATAACATGTTTGGAAAATTATCACTTGGTTAGCACTGTAGCCTCCGGGGTTGAGGGTTCGATTCCCGCCTCTGGTGCTGGCGTGAGAGGTTTGCATCCCCGTGCTTGGCGGGTTTCTTCTGGGTACTCTGGTTTCCTCCCACAGTCTAAAGACATGCATAATAGCTTAATTGTTTCTAAATTGCCCGCAATGTGTGTAAGTGAGAGCCCCGAGTGCCCTGGGATAGGCTCCAGACCTTACGTGACTCTGTACAGGATAAGTCGTACTGTATATACAGTAGAGAAGGAAAGAAATGAAATAAGTGCACCAGTATAAACTACAAGTGTACTCACTCACTCACTCACTCACACATCCTCTGTACCGCTTTATCCTGTATATAGGATCGCTGGGGGCCTGGAACCCATCAAAGGAGACTTAGGGCATAAGGGCGGGGTACACCCTGGACAGGGTGCCAATCCATCATTGGGCACACACATACACACACTCGCTCACACACTCATCCACACACTATGGGCAATTTAGGAAAGCCAGTTAGCCTACATGTCTTTGAACTGTGGGAGGAAACCGGAGTAACATGCAAACTCCATGCACACATACCCCAGACGGGAATTGAACCCAGATACTGCAGGTGCACGGTGACGGTGCTAGCCACTACGCTACCGTGCGCCTCAATCATCAATCAATTGCTGATTATCATAGATAATAAACTGATTGTTGGGAAAAAAATGTAGGACAACAGCAAATTTATACTGATATGTACTGTAAGTAGGCAAGCAAGGGGATTTGAAGTTATTATGAAGTTAACATAATCTTCCTCCTCTGTGCTATGATAATTTGCAAATGAAGACTAAACCTACTAGAGATGCTGAGCAAAGTTGATCAAATATAAATTGTCAGCTACAAAATTAAATTCTTCTGCTGGTATTTTATATCAAATTATTGCCGATCCAGTCACGGACTAACCGGAAACAAGACTCCTCAGCAGTGTGGCGTTTATTATGAGTAAGTGGTGTATTATTGAAGCCAAAAAATAAAAGAAAATAAAGAAAGAAAGAAAAAAAGAAAAATATAATGAATATAATGAATTTAAAAAAAAATAAATGTATACAACACTGTAGGTATGATAAGTCATTGTGTGACATGAGCTAGTATAAGACCTCAGGATGGAGCCAGTAACTCCGCTTCACTTGGGTGTGCATCCCCCTTCATCGTTCTGCTTTAATTATATATTACTATACATACACTACTGTATATATTATAGAATTATTCCATGCTGCAGGATTTAACCTAATAAATAAACAAAACAAATATATATTGTGGTTGTTTATTGTGGAAGCAGTGTGCATTTGTTGTACACTGGATTTACAGTGCATTATGGGTAACCATATAATATAATGAACTATCCAGGGGATCTAGTCTGTCCCCTGAGAATTGGGACAACACTACAAAATGGCTGTTCCATAAATAGTGCACTATATGATGAATAATCATATGATGAATTCAGATTTTATTCATTAGGACAAACCTCAAGCTCCAATCAAATGACCAACAGAGTCAGATAAAAGGCCATTATGTGACTGTAAGGCCTTCAGCCATTTTCTCCCTCACTATATTCCTTCTGCAATTTTGTTAGTCAATCATCTATCGAATTCTGTCAGATTAACACCCATGGGGACTGAATGAGACTGAACACAAAGGGCCTGATGGATGTTGAGGAGGTTATTACAGCTGCTGATGTCGTGTAGGCACTGGCGCTCAGACGATTTCAGATTGCTGGTCATAATTTGTTAAAAGTGAGCCATGATAGCAGGCTTTCTTTATCCTGTTAGATGGTGCCTTGGGTGCAATCTCTGGCACGAGTGAACATGCGTCCCACACTGGGACATTGATAGAGCCTCGGCTGTGGGGCCTTTTGATTGCGGAAAGGTCAAGCTGAGCTTTGTTATCTCACGAGGGGCCAGTGGAGTGGCACTACAGCAGCGCTGGATCTATTCAAGTCAAGTTGCCTGAGATGAAAAAGCAATGAAGGGATAAGCCTGGAATACCAATCAATTCATCTTTGATCTGCTGAACGTTTGCTCCTATAAGTTTACATAGAGTGGCACTTCACCACAATCAGAGAAGAGCTGTTTTTTTCTTGTTGTTGTTGTTGTTGTTGGTGGTGGTGGTGGTGGTGATGGTAATGGTGGTTTATTTGCATGTTCTTACAGCAGCCACTTGGGTCACTCTTGTAATAGCATCAGCCACATCTGTTCAATGGATCTTTTGGCTCAGTGTCAGTATCGCTATCAGTGTCATTTAACTACGAAGGCATTTAAAGGACAATAGAAATTAGTCCCCATGGGTGTAAGTACATCATCTGGAAAAAAAAAAAAGGATTAAAAGATCAATTAGGAAGGCATTCTTGTAGCCTGTAGTGTAGCCCTGCTTAAAGTTATTAATTCAAAGTTCTTGTAGAAGGCCACGCAGATTATCAGCCCCAAATCTAACAACGCGTTCGTCTTATCTGCCGGAACAAAGAAGAAAAACCATGTTGCGGTCACACATGTCCATGTCCTCTTTGAAATTATTTTATTGCTGTAATATTCGGCTCCGCAGCCGGGGCAGTTACCATCTCCGCATGAAACTCGCATGGCATTCAGTGCTATCAGTCACCATTTTCTGCCATCATCCCAAATAAGAGCTGCTCGCAGGCGTTCACCTTCTTTCCCTCCCACCGTTTGACAAAACACCAAAGACTCAAAAGCATGTGTGTGTGTGTGTGTGCGCGTGTGTGTATAAATGTCAATCCATGTATTTAGACTAGTGTTACAGCCTGTGAACAAAAAAAGCAGCCATCTTTTTAAAGTTGAATCTTAAAAGATATCATGTGCAGGACATGATTTTACCATCCTTTTAATAAGACATGCCTGGAAAAGGGCAGCTATGTTTTAAGTCTATAATCAAAGAAAAGGCTCTTTCATGGAAGCCTTTATTCATGATATGGTTTTTGGCTTGAAATTAAACCCTCATAAATGCCTGCATGTTCACTGCGCCATGGACCGAAGGCAGTCCTTTGAGTAAATTGTTTTATCTTCATTAAAGCTAGATCTTTCTGGATAAAAATGTTCAATTGGATATATTAGAATATTAATGCTGTCTAAGTGAAATGTCATAGCACTGATTGGTCATTAGACATTAGTTTTATAAGCAGTGGCCAGACTGAGTTAACAGAGAGAACACAGCAGACCTATGGGTTATGTGCAGGCCTACAAGTTAAATGCGTCAAGAAATCCTGCTAGCTAGAAAGTGTAAGCTTAACAAAAAGGCGCCATTTCAGAAGGGTCTAATTATTGGGCTGCATCGAGCAAAGAAAACAAGAGATTTGAAATTGATGGAAATTTGTTAAGAACCCTACAACACATTGTCTGGAAAAAAAAAAAAAAAAAAAACGTGAATGGGGATCACTTAAACACTTAAAAAAAGTAAAGTTGCATGGTAATAAAATCAACAGTAAAAATCATAACTATGTTTAATAGTAAACGTAAGAGCATTTCCATACACGCACATGGTGATGAGAATTCACAGGCTTCAATTTGAGATCTAGGGAGCATAAAGATTGGACTTTGTAGCAATGATAAAAAGGCCATGAGGTCGGATGAGTCCACTTTGAGCCTATTCCAGAGCGATGGGTGTGGAATAAGGGAAGCACATGAAGTGATGCATTTATCATACATAGTGTCCACTGTACAAGTCTCTGGAGGCAGGATTATGATCTGGGTTGGTACAGTCGCTCAGGTCTAGACTCAGCAACGTTATGTGGCAATAAAATGAAGTCAGCTGACGACCTGAATGTATTGAATGACCAGGTTATCTCATCGATGGAGTTTTTCTTCCCTGACGGCACAGGAATATTACAGGAAAAGTGGTGAAGGAGTTGTTCTGGGAGCATAAGGAGGTATTTTCACACATGAACCTTTCCCCACGTTGTGTGCTCTAATCAAAGCTAAAGGTGATTAAATGAAATCTTAGAGTGTGGGACTTTTTCCTTACCCAGGCATCCACTGTATATATTAGGTTTTTCAGTAACCGCCTGTTGTGTAGGGCTTAACTTTAGTTAATCCAAGTTAAAACAAAGAAACGTTCTGCTAACTACAGTATAACTTCATTCATACTTGCCAATCATTCAATATTTAGATGTTGATTTGCTCATCTGCTCTTAGTGGTGAAAAAAAAAAGCTGCAAGTAGAATGCACTAGTTTAGGAGAATTTCATATACGAGTCTTTTTTTTTTATTTTTTATCATGGATGGGTAATAAATTGTATTCCTTATAAATGATATTAGTTTTCTGCAACAGATTGGAGTCCCAGTGAGAATACTGTATGTTCCTGCTCAGTGTTCCTGGGATAAAATCCAGATCCACTGGCGCCCTGAGCAGGATAAAGAGGCTAAGATGAATGAACAAATGCATTTGTTGTAAATGTAATTGATAAAGGTTATTACTGTAAAACACAAACACATTTGTGGATATCAGTCCCATAGTACCAAAGGCCTTCTTAGGTCTCCTTCGAAGCTACGCTTACACATGATGTATGATATGAATTAAAACAATGCACAAGGACAACAACAAATAAGGTAGTTATTAATATTCAACTTGGAAATGGACGATTTTCCTGCCATAAAAACGGGAGATGAACCAATCAACATGAATCTGGCATAATTTGCCCATTCCTTTACATTAACATTTAACATTCCTTTACATTTACATTCCATACCTTGCTGGAAGATTGCTAATCTACAGTAAGTTAAAGGAACATTCCGACACGAGTTGTGATGAAACTCGGGCGCATCATTTCATCCCTGAACTGAGATGTCTATCAAAACAGTGGAATTGAACGGACTCGTCACCTCGCAGAAAATTCTGAGCAATTGCATCTGCAGGTAAAGTTATGGCCACTATTTTTAGGAAAATGTGGCATCTACAGTATCATGCTCTCAGGGGGAAAAAAAAAAAAGCCTGGTTTGATGACCGAAGATCTTCTGTTTTTGCACAACAAAGCACAACCATATACTGCCCAACACACCATTTGCACATTACAGCAACTTGGCTGGGAGTTATTGCCACATCCCTGGTACGGCCCTGACCTAGTTCCAAGCAATTTTCACATGTTTGGGATGTTGAAGGAGGAAGGCCAGTGTTTCAGTTGGGAAGCAGGCAGTCCGATCATGGCTACGATGTATGGAGAAAACACACTACCTTGCTGGTATCCAAGTACTACTGAACACTGGGATAAGTGCCTTAGTGTAGCAGGATATTATATACAGAAATAAAGGGAGTTTTTACTCTTGGGTAAACATGGGTGCAATCAGAAGTCCTGGTTTGACTTGAACACCCCTCATATAATCTTAAAGTTTAAGTCTAACAATTTCAACTAGACAAGCATAAAGTGTGGTTAACATACAGTATACAGTATGCAGTATATAGTCAATATTATGAGGGGGAGTTCAGTTTTCGCAAAAGGTCTGATCAGTTTGCTAACCGTACGTGTTCAGCACTTAACAATTGTCAAGTTTTATCTAAATCTGTTTATTTTTCATCAGAGGTGTTCATTTGACTCACTTTGTGTTTACTATGGATACCCCCAAAATGTTGGGACAATCACAAATTCTGACCACACATACTTTGTTTAACTGATCTTGTAAAAATTTAAGTCTAAATGTATTTTAATATTGCTTTTCAACCGTTGTACTCTGCATTAACCTGAAAATCCACCATCCAGCCCATAAGAAATGTTACTACGGCAAACTATACTACATACCATAATATGCAATCGTATTACTGTGTTACTTCAAACATTACCATGGAGGGCACCATAGGACTTTACAGAGTACCAGGGGAGGTACCTTGATTCTTACTGGGTACCACATTGGCTACCAAAGCTCAGCGTTTATCTAATATGGTATGTTTGTACAAACTGTACAATATTAGATACAGTACTGTGCACAAGTCTTAGGCTCATGCAAATACAACTGCTGTAGAGAAAGGATGTCTTCAACAAAAAACCTTACAAAATATTATAAAAAACAGTAAACAGTAATTAATAAAATAAAAGTCAATAATTGGTGTAGTGACCGTTTGCTTAAAATATAGTCTCAGGTCCAATTTGTGCAGTTGTATAAGGAAAGTAGCCGTTTTTTTTGCCTTTTATGTATGTATGTATGTATGTATGTATGTCTGAAAAGTGGTCTTTTACATACTGTAATACGCTGCTTTCTTTTCTGGCCTACAGATATTTTACTGTAAGATTTTTACAGAATTAATAATAAAGTTTATATAAATAAAATGTATATAAATAAATAATATATAAATAATAAAAAAAGTTTTAAAGTTAAGCACAGGTTGTACTAAAAACACAGTACTGTATATCAGTACATACTACAGGTAGTGAGTGCCATATTATTGCAAGCAGTATTAGGGGTTTCAACATACACTATGGTATTTTATTAATGTTATATAAATACAACGGTACCATACTATATAACTATTACCTTTATGGCACTTAAACTTATTTCCTGATATAGAACTGTACATCTACTGTACAACAATATGATATATATGGTAAGTACTGTATAATCAATTCAATTCAAATCAATTTTATTTGTATATCGCTTTTAACAATTGTCATTGTCGCAAAGCAGCTTTACACAATGAAAATAATTATTTAAGTTTGAGATACGGTATATGTACCATTTTACCAAACTATGTACCATAGTAGAAATGTAATGTGGTACATGTTCTATATCAGTGAATAGGTACCACAGTACAGTACTGTCAAAAATACCCTGGTACTTTATACCATGGTATGTACTATCAGATTACCATGGTACCTATACCGCGATATAATTTCTTCTGGGAACAGAGTTAATTGCCAGTGCTAATAAGCAGAGTCCAACTGTTAACATTTATTATGCCCTTATGTAATAAAAATGTGAACTTGAAATGACAGAAAAGCTTGTTTTCCTGTCCTCTTTACAGGCTATCGATTCGGAAAGATTAAATCATTAATCACAATTCTGTTTATTTGCGAGGAGTTATAAATGAAAATTGTACAACCATAGTCTGTATTAATGCACTTACATAGGAAATCGACTAGGTCGCAATACAGTACTTCATCACATTATATAGCTAAGACTTTTCAGTCGAGTTACAAACTGGAGCAGTTAGTTGCTTGTGCGGTCGGGAATGAATTCATGATGATTTGTCCACGCTGCTTACATTTAACATAACCTGTCTATGCACATTTGATTAACTCCAGTATTATAATGCATATAATGATTTTACATGTCAGTAGAAACAAATAAGTTTTTTTTTTTTTTTAAGTAATGCCTTTGGACTATAATGAAGCATTGTTTAAGCTCATGAGTATTATACAGTAAATTGTTGCAGAGTGATATCAGCTTCGCCCCAAAACATGTCATTCAGAATCAGAAATAAATTCTACTATAGACAAAAAGCTTTATTTTAATTGTTTCCATTTTTTTTTCCTGTAGCTTTCTTCTTCCAAAACATTGGAACACTTTATAAGAATGCAAATGTTTCATCCACATGATTTTCAAATAAAAACGATCTGATGTTAACACCATGAAAGGTTTTGTATCTGAAACATCAAAAAAAAAAGAAAAAAAGAAATTACAGGACTACATGTACCAGAATGTGATATAAGCAGGAAACATCGACAACAACAGCAAACATCTCTAGACTCGTTTGACTGCAGAACTGGTACCATCATTGCGCTAGTAATTCAAGGGTTCTACATTGTAACTTCATATCACATATGAATAATGTCCATTGTTTTATTTATTATTATTTTTTTGGAAACAAAAATGTAGAAAATAACATGAAATAAAGTAAAATATAAAAGTTCCAGCTAGCATTAAAAAAAAAAAACAATCCTTTTTTTTATTTTTTATTCTTGCCTATGTTCAAAGTCAGCTCTTCCCCGAAAGCTTTTTTCCCCCCTTATTAACATTTTTGTACAGTCACAAAATAATTCACCACACATATAATCCCAGACTCTTTTTTTTTCTGAATAATCTCCTCCTCTTTCAGAATGAAAGCGTCCACTGAAGCAGAAGTGCTACTTGAATTCATAACTCCCTCCTACATTTTGAACTTTGAGGCATTCGTTCGCTCTCTCGTGCAACTTTAGTCCTTAGTCCTTTAGTAACTTTAGGCCCAGAGTCTGCGCTTTCACAGTGATCAGCTTGTTCTGGGCCGATGCACGAGCGAGTGTGTGTACAGGGCATGGGTTAGTGCAGTTACAGGAGGTTTATGTGAAGCGGCTCAGCACGGAGAAAAAGCATCACATTCAGAAGTTGGAAGAGAGAGAGAGCGTCCGAGTGTGTGTGTATGTGTGTTTTTGTGAGAGAGAGAGAAAAAGACAGCGGTTGAGACGATCAAAGACCTGAAACACACTAACACTTAACCAACACGGCATGCCCCCCCC
>JAOVVA010000004.1:23216731-23240078 GCA_028565275.1 Leiocassis micropogon | reverse complement strand
TGCTATATTTATATATATATATATATATATATATATATATATATATAAAATATATATTTTATATATATATTTTTTTTGTGTGTGTGTGTGCTAAATATCTATAAAATGAGATACATAGTTTGAGTTAGTGGATTATTTGTGCATGCTAATTTTTAAACCTGAATGGATTCTACGCAAATGATCTCACACACACACGATGACTATGGCACAGGCACCACAAATTAATTTTATTACTAAGAAATAATTCTAGGCTTGTGGTTTTTTTTGTTTTGTTTATAATCTTGTCACACCCTTTCAGAGTATTTGCATACCAGACGCTGATGGGAACACCCAGTGATTAGCATTTCTTTCTCCATTTTTTTTTTCTAAATATGGAAATATGGGTGATGCATAATTACAAGAGGGGTGTTATGCATCTGTGTGCGTGTGTGTGTGTGTGTGTGTGTGTGTGTCTGTGCGAGTGTGTGTAGCACTGTGTCAGACGGCCACAGTAACCGTTCGCCCACTCAGACACTTAGGCTGGGTGCAAGTCCTGGGGTGATGGACAAGCTCTTTTGTTGAAGGATAACCAAGTTAAGCCTTCTTTCACCTACTCCCTATTCCGCTCAGGCAGCCCTTTTCACCCCGTAACCCCAGGGGCTGTGACAGCTACAATATTGGTAGTAGCCAAACACTTCTTCGAGGGGGAAAGCGGGAGGAGAGCGCGCTGAATAGCCAGCATAAGTGCTTCCCTGCCCTGGCTGCTGTCTGGGACAAAGGGCACACAAAGCCACGTCGCGGCCCTGAGCGGCAGGCGGAGGGCATTAAAACAGGCTCAGGACACGCAGAAGAATTCCCTGCGCCTGAATCCCAAAAAAAACTTTGAACCTTCTGTCTTTCTTCCTTTGTTGTTCACCCTCTCCATCTCCCGCCTCCCTGCTTTCCAGGACTGACAACATCCCGTGGAGGGGAATAAGTTCTGTGACGCCCTGCTGGTTGAGGGGGTGGACAATTTGTGCAGAACCCACTGCTTTTTCCCCCAGTCAAAATAGCTTTCTATCACTGGGAAGATAATAAGCGGGGATATACGGAGGAGTGAGACAGTTTTGTCAGCTTGAGGTAGAACTAGGCCTGGGCTACTGTCCTACTGTACTATTTGCCGTTCTGTGTTATATACTGTAAGTAGTGTATTTAATGAAATGTATCGAATGTTTTGTAAAGTAATTTCTCGAGTGGCCGGTTTCCGCACAGCCACAACGGACATGTCCATGGCTTTTCCCATCTGCACACAGCGGACCATTAAAAGATGTGCATTTCCAGCTTGTAAGCTTTCTGGTTATTAAGGACAACAGATGGCAGTGAGCTTTCACCAATGACCGCATAGCTAGTGATGATAATAAATGTGCTTTTAGTCCTCAAATGAGCCATTTGTACAGTGGCGCTTTTAGGATCAAGTGTCGTGACACATAATGCGCTATTTTCGATGCCGAGCCGTAAGTTGTGTATCACCTCTGTCGCCGGCCCATCGGTGGCTCTCTAGATACACAGGACAGGCAGCGGAAAAAAAAGAGAAGGGACAAAGAAAATAGTATCAATCCGGTTAATGAGCTGTATTTATTTAAGATGAAATGCCATATTCGGGTTTAACTTTCTTTACACACTTCACTTTTCTCTCAAATCCTGTGGAACAATAAAAGGTGAATGGGCAAAAGAGAGAGAAAACAAAACAAAACCAAACAAAAAAAGGAGTCAAAATTGCCTCATTAATGCATCGGGCATGCTGCCCTAAGCTTTTCGCTTTTGCCTAGGCCCAGCGGGAGCCCTTTTTATCAGGCCAAAGGACACCTTTCGCCTGGGCCATTAGCAAAACTGGGACAGATTCACCCTGGCAAATACTCCCCCTCTCACAAGCCCTAAGAGATTGCAGGTTGAGGATGGAGCAGGCAGAGGGGCGTACCCGCTGTGACCTTGGCACGCTGAGCACAGAGAATCTGGAGGACGAAGAATCAACAGTGAGCGGTGTCCGGTGCCCCATACCCCTCAGGTTAATGGCTTTTAGCTGTTCCTGTCCAAAAAATGGTAATGACAGTAGACTCGAGGCTGCCGGAGACACAATTACTCCCATCAGGAACCTCCCCGACGGCTAAATATGATTTGGCCAATCAGCATAATTTGGAGAGCGTTCCGCTTGATGGGGCCCGTAACTGGTTTGCACCCATCTAGCCCTGTGCGGGCTAAGTGCTGAGCTAATGGCGTATGTAGTGTTTGACAAATTGACATTTTCATCAAGAGGAGAGCTTTGAAGCAGAGCAAAATGGAAAAGGAGGGTCAGGCGAAATCTGACCAGGGGAGGTCCAGAGGGTGGAGATGAACTCTCTGCCCCCGAGCTCACCTTGATTTATGTCATGTTTTGAATAAACGCAATCCGACGTAGTAGGCACAGCGTAAATGTCTCACGTGTCAATGTGAGTGAAGGTGAAGACTGCTGAGGATGGAGATAGCAATGCAAACAACTGTTCAGGGATATTAAATGGTTCGGCAGGAGAGGACGGTGGCATGCAACCCAAATAAAACTATAGAGCGAAGCCTATTAAATAAAACTCCCACTTTCTGTGTGGCTCATAATTTAAACTGTCCTTCACGAAGACAGCATCAGACAAACAGAACAAAAATATACACTGAAAGCAGCTTCGTAATTTCTGGAATGGCCCACACCCCAACAAGTCTGTTTAATGCTTACGGGTCGTCAGTAAAAGATCGTACTGTATTATTTCTCCTTAACATTTATTATTCCAGACAGCTGCCCACAAGATCTGTCATAATAACAGATACATATATGGATTACTGTGGCACATGTTACTGATTACACTTCACTCTGAAACCCATATTACATTATGAAACCTGTGCACACAGCAGACCTTCTCTTCTGCCCCCTGGACCCTGGTTCCTGTAATCCGAGAGCGGATGATTAGCCCCTGGGGCAATGGCAACACCTGGTCTGGGGCTTTCAGTGAACAGTGTTAAGATGCCATGAGCTACTCACATATGTAGTAGTACTCGTGTCCCGGGCGGAACTCGAAGCCCAGCGAGAAGGGTGTAAAGAGCTGGAACTTCTCTGAGAATTTGAGGGGCCCGCTGGGGCTCAGTGGCCGATTGCACTCCCAGCGCTTGAAGCCTCTGATGAGGTGGTTGCAGGTGATGTAACTGTCGTAGCTAACCATGTAGAGGATGTAGCGCTCCATGCGTTCTGTCTGGATTGGCGTCTCGTAGTGCGGACAGTAGATGTCCAGGTAGTCATTGATGGCGACCTCTACTGTGTATTCACCATGTACGAATCTGGAAAACAAAACGAAACAAAAAACACAATTCACGTCTCTGTGGAGAATACGTAATAGCTATACAAACAAAAGGACATGGAGGACAGGTTCCAGCGGACACAAATCCATTTCCCCAGTTTAACACCTAGCCTCTGAAGCAGACTTTGAGGAACGACAAAACGATCTCATCATGCAAGTGAAAATAGCTGATGGCATGTGTCACTTCTGTAGGAGATATTCTCAGTGCAGCCTGCAATTGGATAATGGGGGCCAGTCCTGCTGAAGAGAAGACTGACTGGCATGACTAAGCAGCATGGGACAAGGCAAAGATTGACAGGGGTTCACAGAGTGAGAGCGGCTTCATTAAGTGCTTTCGCAAGGTCCGGCTCATGGCTGCCTGTGCTGAAATGAGTTTGCTGGCCAGGCCGATTTAGAGACAAATTGAGCACCTGCATGGTGCCATGAGCCGGCTAAAAGAACTGCTCAGGGTTCGCTAAAACTGCAGCTTAAATGACACCATGTATAGATTTAGATCTAGCCTATATCATGACACTATTCTTAGTCTTTGGTTTGTATTACATTTTAACGCCATTTTGCAGTTGGGAAAAGTGATAAGTCAAGTTCTCTTTGGAGGAAGCATTCTTATCTCGTCTGCCTCGAGAGCTTTATGTGAATGAGACGTGACAGCCCCAATGGAGGGATCTCAAATAGCTTGTTAACAACACAGCTGACAGACTTGCTCCATACTTGATGCCTTTAGCCTAGGAGGATCGGAAAAAGCCTGTCAGGAAGGACTGCAGTCATGCTCCACTAACAAAAATCAAATATCAAATTGGACTTAATAAGGTAGGCAAAAACGCTGCGTATTTCCACTGACAAGAAATACCGAAAATTTAGAAAATACACAAGTGACACACTGACAGACAAAACCCCTTGAATCACTCTGACTGGTTATTTTGTCGGGTTGAAAGCGTAAATCCGAATCCTATAAAAACAGTGGTGCCACAGTAGAGACCAACCCACTCCTAATGCTATAGGATTAACTCTTTGTTTATAAGAACAGCACACTGAAAAAGGCAGAGGGCATGAGGGGGAGTAAAGGTGGGGGGCTGGGGGAAGAGGGGGTGTTGTAAAGAAGCAGAGTGTGATGACTGCCCGGACAACAGATGACTTCAGGCCAAATATGGAACAGGTTTGGGAATATAAGGGTCATTTACGGCAATGGAAAGTATACCGTGTACCGAAAGTGCCCCTAATGTAACCAGTCACATTTAAGAGCTTCATGGAGTTTAGAGCCAGAAATGGCCCTAATGCAAACGACCATATATAATCGTCTTAATTTTGGTCCAGAAGTGACCCAAGCGTATGTTCTCTAAGGTCCTGTGAGATCCGTATTACCCCTGAGATATGATCTCATCAAAGTTGAGCTGCGTCTGTGTTCTGACAAGGAGATTCGAATTAATCGGCATCATTCCGCTGGCACATGAGGACCAGATGAAAGTGGTAAGTGTGGGCCATCACTCAATTACTATCTGGGTGGGGGATTGGAGAAAGGCTTGGTATCGAATGACCAGTAATCTGGGTGTGGAATTACTGTCGGAGGGCTGTAGAGGGCCAAACTCCAGCTGCCTTCTTTAAACATTTCTCTCCCTTATCGCTGCTACCCAGAGATCAATCCTTCTCTCCTTTTCAGAGTGTGCATTTCTTTTTTTTTTTTTTTTTTCTCCACCCCCCCCCCTCCCCTATTGCCTTCAACATGTCACTTTTTTTCCCTCCTCCATTTCTGGCACTCTTGAAACCCACACGATCACTGACGGCTTGTTTGCCAGACATCCAGTGCACTGGCATCGGGGTGGAGGGAAATAGGGAAAAAAAAAAAAGTAAGTCTAAATAAAATATAAGAACCTGTCTCTAATGTCCGGCACTTTTAGAAAAGAACACTTTAAATCACTTCTGCAGAGAGCTCATGCTATTACTTTAGCCGGCGTGTTCAAAAGAATATTTCTGTAAGCACTAGTGCAAGGGTGATACTCTGGTCTCTCGTTTATCCTCTCAGTCTTTCCTTTTTATGCGAAAGTGCTTGGTTTAGAGCGTGATTACTTCTTCTGGGGTAGACTTGAGACAAAGTTATGAAATAAAACAAAACAAAACTAAAAAAAAAAACTTTCTGGAACATTCTGGAGGATCTGCTTGATGTAACGCCGTGGTAAAAATGCCACGATAACCATATGTTGCTAGTGCACTAATAGCTAACACATATCATCATGGCAAGTTCTGAGTGTTTAACATTTGTCTCTTGGATTCCTAATACGCATTATGTCTGAATAAATCAATAGCAGAGCCTTCTCCTGGCAATAAAGGAACTGAAGGCTGCCAAACGCGTTGACATTCACAAAGTCTGAGCGATTCCTTCTGATCGAGATGTGTGGCTGAGTAAAAAGGGAAAAAAGAGGAAATAACGACCTTGCGAATGATGCCTGGTTGACGGAGGAGGAGCTGAGAGGGAAGGAGAGCGATATGACAGATGAAAATATCAATAAAAAGAGCTCGGCGCATTAGGAAAGAGCTGTCGCACGCGGATTCACCAGTTGTATTCAGTAAACTCGTCACCCTCGATGGTCCTCTTATTCGGAATTCAGGATCGGTTTCTCCAATCAATTTCCTCAATTCTCAGCCATTAGGACACAAACACCCACTTATATGATGTTTACTTCCCATCTTCAGGGTATCAGCTTCCCCAAACAGCAATCGATAGCTACACTACCAGCAACCCCAATGCTCCGTCTTTCAGGGAGACTGAGATGAGAAGAAAAATCAACAACAACAACAACAACAACAACAACGAGATAGCATGAGATAAAACCTGTCATATTGTGTGATGATTTAAAGAAGATGACATGCTGGGTGTGGAAAGTAATCATCCCGAGCTGTGTGCCAAGGAAGGAAGGGAAATTGGCTGTGACCTCTAGATGTGAGGGATGGGCTTACTCTCTCACAGTGACACTAGTCAATCACTGCGTTTGTGAGGTCATAAAT
The DNA here is from genome assembly GCA_028565275.1 of Leiocassis micropogon. Classification (NCBI taxonomy): domain Eukaryota; kingdom Metazoa; phylum Chordata; class Actinopteri; order Siluriformes; family Bagridae; genus Leiocassis; species Leiocassis micropogon. The sequence goes on along the minus strand of JAOVVA010000004.1, from coordinate 23,233,746 downwards.
GTGCAAGAAGTAGATTTCCAAAAGAGTTTCAGCTAAGCAAGTTTTAACCTTCACTGCTTGGAAGATGTCTCGAGACCTCAGGAGGCCAGACTCTGCTCGAGCACATATTTATCGTACCTGTCCTTTACTTGATTAGTTTTATCAGAGGATACTTTTTACTTTTATTCCACTACATACTACAGTACAGCAAAAGTCTGTTCTCCTACTTAACTACAGCCAAGCATGACTTTGCATTGCATACCTGCATGGCGTGTAGTATCTAAAGCAAGAATTTCACCACTTGCTATTAAGACTGTTAAGTGTAATCGCATTGAATTCCCTTTCCTTCGAGACCTAATAATGCAAATAACAGGTGTTTGAAATCTGAAGCGGAGCCGGTTGCATACAGTGATGAAAACGGCACATTCTCAAACGGAAAGGGAAGAAAGAAAGAGAGAGAGTTTTATTATGAAAAAGGCTACCGTGAGATAATACAAACCATGTATTTTTGATACATAAGTAAATTTGAATGTGAGTAATTTGCAGTTATGTTGAAAATTAATGGTGGTCTTTTGCTTTTACTTGAGTAATATTTGCCCTAGGGAATCTCTAATTTCACCAAAGTAAAGAATTCATGTACTTTGCCAACCTCTGGGGGACTGGCAATGACCAAATTGTGAGAAAATGTGATTATTTAAAAAAAAAAAAGTCACAGACAGTTTTCTGAATCCCTAAAATCTGACTCCTGCAAACTCTCAACTGCCTACTCTTCTGGCAACTAGGAACACATGGCGGTGATTGATCAATTAGACTTTCGAACTAAACTCGCAGTGCCGACTTTGAAGTTTCCTCAAGAGGTTGGTGCACCATTCGGTCCTCGAATACCCACCGGACTTGAATTCATCATGTAAAACTGTTTGCATTCAGCGTGTTTAAAAGAAGAATGGAGATCCTCGCGGTGAACTTTTCAACCAGGGCCATTCTCCCTGGGGTCTGACGTGGCCTGATTTACCGATGCATCAGACGCGCCAGAGCCTGCAATGTGCTAGGTCTCTTCTCGGCTTTATGACTTCCTTTGGTAAACGTTTGCCTGTAACGGGGCCCCGCTTTCAAAGTCTCGAGCAGGAAGCATCTGCACTGCAAAAGGTCAAGAACCAAACAAGTGGATCTGATAAGAAAGAACCAACAATTTATTACGCCATTTGATGTTTTCAATCAAGGAGCCAAAAAGTCATTAAAGCCATTAGGGGTCATAAAATCAAGTCCGAGAAGTCTGTGTTCTGGTTAAGTCATATAAAAACATTTGTAGCTGCTGGCCTACGATAAGGCGGCACACTTCAGGAACAAATGCAATGTGCTGGAACGGTCTGACAAACATCTCCATACTGCAGAGGAACACGTGAAGCAGCTGGAGCGATTCCCAGATAGGAATGTGAAGTGAGGAAGAGTTCATTTGTGTGACCACCTAGCCTGTCCTCGGTAAAATTCGCTCCAGCTGTTTGTTAGTCCATGCCACAGGCTTTGCAACAAATTACAGAGCAAAGAGAGCAAGTGAGAGAAAATGAGAGAGAGAGGTACTGGAGTGCAACAAGGCAAATATTCACATCCTCTCTGGTGTGCACTGCACTCTGGGATCTTCCATTCATCATCCTTGCAGTCTGGATTCCCTCCCGGCGCAAACACTATAGAACAGAAATTTGACAAGCACCGCCGGTTGACGCAGGAGTGCAAATCTGTTTATATCATGCGGCGTTCGCTGTACGTTATGGCAGCTGAGACGTTCCCCGTTTTTTTTGTTTTTGTTTTTTTGTGTTGACTCACAACCAAAGCAAACAGAACCTCGAAATTTATTCAACAATTAACCGATGACCCAGACAAGTTTGTTAAGCGCAAACACAGCAGGCTAATAACACAATCTTTTCACACATCAGGACTAATTTTGCTTCTAGCTACGCGCTGTTATGTTTAAAATCTCATCTAAGGCAAACAACGCAGATCCCGGGGTCCGCAATGCTTTGGTGTGTCAGTGTTTGGATTATTTTGTGACAGCGTTTGATGGGGAGAGGGGGTCTGCACTCGGGTCAGTTTAGTCACAGAGGTCTGCGGCAACACATGACAGAGCTGTGCTGGTGTTTATAATAGACTGACTTGAACAATCACGCAGACGACATGTGTGTGTGTGCGCGCGCACATGCTTCAGAATGGCCCTTTGTGCTTGCAGGATCTGGTCTGGAAACCATTTCCACGCGCAACAGCTTGGACTTCGACTGCCGTCCGCCTCTTCCCATGTGGATCGTGTTTATTGTTCTTCATGTCATGCAGACGCCGACCCCCTCTTCGGCACCTCTGCGCAATCTAAGCCTGTTATTCCAACTCGGTTTGAGCAATTTTCCTATCGGTGCATTTACACAAACTTAACCCCTAGTGAATGCTCAGTGCTCGCTTGTGAGAAAAGAGAAAAAAGAAATGTAGAAAACAAACAAATAATAATAAAAAACCTCAAGGGACAAAAAAAAGACATTTTTTTTTAAGATTAAAGACTTGCATTTCTTTTTTTTTTTTTTTCCCTGTGCATCATCATGATTCTGGGTTTTATTCCAAGCGCATGGTTTCGGAAGGTCTGCGATAATTAGCTTGGTAGCTCATGCACTGGCACACTCAGCAGTAGTGTGTGTCCCAGTCACACTGGGCTAATAGATTACCCTCCTTATTGTGCAGATGCACTCCCGTGCTTAATTACATTTTATTTTTTAGTCTGCTCACTTCCAGTTGAAACTGAATGAGTGCGAATTTTAGGGTAATCAAACTACATAATCTGCTTTCTGTGAAGGATAAGAAGTCGCCGCTGTATCATTAGAGCGGAGGGGTGTAAAAAGGGCGCGGCAGCCGTAATCCTGTATGCACTGCGCGTGCATAGTTTTGGTCAGTTTTTACTTCGCAGCTGGCTGGCGTTTGAAATGCACATGATAGGGTAATCAAAGTTTTATGGTGGCGTTGTATTGGATCATGCAAAAATCTGATATGATCTCTCTCTCTCTCTCTTACTCTTGCTCGGGCTAGTCACATTTGCATGTATTGTACCTAGACATTAAATTTAGCATACAGTACAAGCGGGCAGTTCTTGTGCGTACCATGAAAATTGATCCTGGGTGTACACATATTCGAATTTGTACTGTTCGGTACAAGAGGGTTGGGTCGGTGGGCTTCTTTTGTGATCTGAGTGAATACAGTCTAGCTAGATTTTTTTTTCTTTTTTTTTTTCTGGACGTGTCTCTTGATTAATTGGGTTGACACGAATTGCTGTTTTAAAACAATAAACAAAAAGTGTATACTGTATGTGCATATATATATATATATATATATATATATATATATATATATATATACTGCAAACTTATTATATTTAAAAGGAAAAAAACCTGCAAGATAAACAGGAAGCACTTAGCTGAGAACTAATATCGCTAGCAAAATATACAGTTTGTACAGATTTCTAAAGTCACAGGTTTGTACATAAACAAGTTTATATTAAAATATACTACTCTCCTAAATGGTAATTCTCCAGGCCAGAATTACGTCTTGATGGGCCGTGAAGTGGGAATTACTTAATGTTGTTAGCAACATGCTAGACAGCTAAACTGGATAAGTGATGTGTATTTGTTCTTTTTTTTAAACCGTAAAATGTGCGGTCAGTGTTTTAAAATATCTCTGTATGTTGATTAATCTAAAGCTAGTAATGTACAGTATTTACAGTTTAACTCATTTAAAGGTAAAAGGATTACGTTTATTTCTTATGATGTGTGCAACCGTGCTGATTTGACAGTGAACAGGGAAAGAATTTGGGTTTTTCCTGTTATTAAAGACTCAAATGTAAACAGTGGTACAGTAACTGTGCTGTTTTGTGCAAATACTGATTTTAAAATATAATTTAAGCTTTACTTATTAAAAAAGAAATTATATAGATTTGCTATGTGCTCTTGATTTCCCATATTGCTGTTGTTATTCTTGCACAACTTGGTGCCTAGATACCTAGACGTAGGTATGATGGGAAAGAAAATAGAGAAAGAAAGAGAAAGAAAGAGAAAGAAAAAAAGCGATGTACCTTTATATGCACGTGTTACTGTACGCATACGGGAAAAATAATGGCCGGTTTGCCACCGTTTACAAATTTGTACGAGTTAATATGTTTACACAGTAAATTGATATCATTGAAGAAACTTCACTATACCGAACCTGAGGTACGTACCGTCCCGTGACTTTTGTATACCGTTATGTCCCTATAGCATGGTTTTATTCAACACAAGTTAACAGTACCATCAACTCAAAACTGAATTGCAGGCAGTTCATTCTATATTTATTTATATTACACCCATTATCTTCAAGTGTGCACTTATCCTGTACGTCCACGTAGGGTCTCTACGGTACATGAAACTGAGCGTTTCTGAAAAATGTACTTTTTTCGACTCCCGGAGCATGTTGAGAAGGCAGGCTGCATTTCCGTCTCATGTTCCACAGCCCTGCAAACAAGGGAGGAATAATTACACTCCTTCTGACTAGGGAAACTATTTATCTTCCCTAAATCCCACACAACAACCGCAGCGGCAGCCCAACACAGCACAAAGGAGGCGGAAAAAGCCAAGCACATCTGCAACGGTTTGAAAAACGCCTGAAAAACCCAGCGACGGTCTGCGGGTGGCTGGGGAAGGGGTGGGTTCGGTCTAATTGGAAACGCACAAACCTACCTTTAACCACGCACACACTTGGACACGCAAACACCTCGGTCCAACCGGGAAGCCCTCGGGCCAAACACAAGTGATTCGGCACTAAGTATCATTTAAATGGCAACTTTAATCCGGTTCTCTCTCGAGCATCACTGCTCTTCTTTACTTCCCCGGCGTTATCGACAGCTTTTAGGGTTGAGACTAACCAAGAGAGAAAAGGAGAGGCGGTTTGAATCAAGGATGGAGCTAACCCAAGCAAATGCTGATGCTTGTTGCGAGAGCCCGTGATAAATTATGGTCCTGCTCTTTTAGGGTAGAGCCGCTGCTGGCTGACTTCCTCTGGCCTCCTGTGAACCCTAATGAGTGGATGCTTATTAACAACAGCAGCCGCTATTAAACAGCGTTTAGCAGACGCGAATCCGACTGTGCAAAGCATGTGCTTGCCAGCAGATTCTAAGGGTCTGAAGCAAAGCTGCAACGTTTCCTCTAACTGTATGGGTTCAGTTATGTTATTAGTCACTGCTGTGCTATTAGCCAACGTTGTAGTTCTCAAAGAGTCGAGCATGTGACAACCATACTGGTGAAGACCGCGAACACGAGAGAAATTATTTTTAATGACCAGGAAGCTGACAATTAAAACTAAAAGATGCAGACAGAATACCACACTACATTTATCTTTTGCTTTATATTTACTCACACATCTGTACTTTTACACGTTTCTACGCTGGTCACGGCTGTGGTGGAGTCGGGGCTGGAATTACCTAATAAATCCTAATATATCAGGATTATAAAATGACACAGTGGAGCTGCTGTGTAAAAAATTATGAAAAATAATTAATTACTCAATTACAGTTTTTAATTGACTGATTAAGCAATATCTGTACTGCTGGATATACAGTAGCATGATGCACTTTCCTGCTGAAAGTGTTTCTATAACTGGTTTTGAATGTGGTTTTTATCAGATAGCTGCTCTCTTCTTAGTATGGTGGACAGACTGGACACATCTACTTTCACTCATGCTGGCGAGCGATAGTTAGTGTAATTAACGGTCATTAGAATAGCCAGGACATTAAGTGATACACATAGTTAAACGTCCCAGTGCTGTTACCGTCCGTTAACAACATCCATGGTCACCCCTGGTCACACTGAACGTCCAGAAAAAATTCGGTGAATGCAGTAAAAACTTGTACAACTTGTCAAGACCATAGTAAGAACTTAGCATTGTCTCCATTGATGTGGAGCTACCATGCTTTTTTTTTTTACATGTTCAAAAAATCCTGGTGAGGATGTGGTTAAAGCAAGATGCAGAAAAAAACTTAATAATAAGGACATATTAACGATGGCATTGACCAGATAACGGCGTAACTAACATCTCATATGGGCTTCACTGATGCATGGGGCAGACTTAAAGGATTGAACAACGCTCTTCAGGCTTGTGCTATGACCATGGAAGGTCCATGTTGTAGTAGACTGCATTAAGTTCAAATTACATTCTTCTGGCACAATTATGGCAAGAATACCGCAGTTTAGCACTTCTGAGAATTTAAAACACCGGATCCAATTCTGGCAGATCTTCTCCAGCCCAGGAGGTGGCGATGATGAACGAACCGCCCATAAATTCTCCTCGCAACAAAAATAAAAGTCTTACAGAAAGTCTTGCATTAAAATTATATAACCTCTTAAAAAAAAAAAAGAATATAACCTTAGCGAAGCTAAGTTCATGTTTATAAGAAAACTAATCACTGTTTCATTTGGCTCGCCAACCTGATTGGAGAACGCACCAGCTCACATGAGGGAAAAAAAGTTGTAAAGAATCTGAATCATTTTTTCCTTGCCGTATGATTAACAGCGTTTGTTTAGTTTCTCTCATGCGCTGACTGACAGTATGACTTTTGATTGATCACAAAGTCTCCTTTCATAAAAACATACTCAGCACTCTCAAATCATTAGCATGCCTGAAGGAGAGAATCAGGAGTCGCTCAGGGAATTTCACCTTCCTTACCTAGTCACGAACTTTACAAAGCGAGGGATTTCATGGCGAATTACCAAATTAAGTTGATTAAAGTAAACAGGAAGAAGAAGAAGAAGAAAAAAAAACAAGATGCAGCCTCTTTATATACAGTATGCTGTCCTCTAGGGGGCTTGTGAGATGTGTAATATGTCAGCCATGTGCTCGTCTCAGTGATGAGATTATACGCTGTTTGTTTCATCATGAGCTCGGTAAACACCTGTCTCAGACAAAACACTCTCAAGCCAAACAAGAGTGCAGCAAGGAATGCTTGTGCATGCTTATAGAGCTGCATAGGCTCATGAATTCACATGTGCACACACAAACTCTCCCACTCACTCACGCACGCACACAAACACATTTCAACCTGATGCAGATGTCAACATAAACATACAAAGCAGCTCAAGGACTGGACTCAAACCCTCCCTGTTCTCAGCTCAGGTTTCCTGCTTTGTGTGCGGAAACGTACATGAGGGTGTGTTACTGCGTGCGTGTGTGTGTGTGTGTGTGTGTGTGTGTGGAGGGACACAGGCTCCGAGCTGAAAATGATAATGATGCCGTGCACTCTCGAGCTAAGTGTATCACCCGTCCTGCTCTCTGCTGCCTGCCTTCTTTGTCTTTTTTAACACCATTAGCAAAGTGCAGGCTAATAGAGTTAGAGCTCGGGCTCGGTCCGCGGGAGAGGGATTGGGTGACTCGCTCTGCTTGAGAGCCCATCTACTCGACTCCTCTCATCTTGCTCTGCGAGGCCTTTTAAAGGGCCTTGATGTATTCTTTTATTTCCCTCTCCGAGCACCGGGCCCATTTCACGGCCATTGTTCTGCTTGGTCAAACAGCCCGCGTCAGACCCTGCTGCATCAGATGGCTTACGCAAGTCTCATTTCAAAAGCTGTTTGAGAAACATATGAAATGGAGATGCTCAATGCGAACTGAAAACTACATGAAAACAGAAGTAATCACAGCAGCAGTTAGTGACTGTAGATCCTGGTCGCCTCGTACAAGATGAAGATGATACTTGATTTATGCTTCATACAGCCTAAGGTCTTAGTTTTAAGCATTTCTTCCCTATCACCAGTGAGGCGCCCATAAAAACGACTATATTGTTAACCCGGGTTGCAAGGTCGCAACCTGAAAAAAAAAACAACAAAAAAAAAAAACAACCACCCATAAATATAAATGCATTGGAAAAACAAAAGACATTTTCTTTTCCTGTAAGACATTTGGGAAAAAGGTCACAGTGGTAACAAGCATTGCTTATACTGTACATATACAGATATTATTAACTTTCCCTCTAGCTATCTTTGCAGCATCATTCATTGTACTGTAGATTTGGTGTCTGCTCATACATGTTTGCCTTTGTTTGCGGAAATTTTGTATATTCCATATTGATTATCTGATATAAAAAAAAATCTAATCAAATCAAATTACTGGCCAGTTCAAGCAAAGAAAACAACTAAGGAAATTTGAAATTAGTTTATGAACTTTCCAACACGTTATTAAAATCTGGAAGGATACTGCTGAATCGTAAACTACAAAAAAAAAAAATGTGGTTTGGAAAAAAATTAAACCAAGAACGAAGATCACTTTAACACTTAGTAAAGTTGCATTGTACACACGCTCAGCTCAATATCAGAAATCACAGCTATGTTTAACAGTGAATTTAGGAGCATTTCCACATGCACAAAGTGACAAGAACTCACAGGATTGGAACTAAACAAAAAAAACACTTCAGCAATGGAAAAAGGTCATGTCTGATGAGCCAGGATTGACCCTATTCTCTGGGTGCGTCAGAGTAAGAAGGGAAGGGCTTGATGCGATGCACCCATCATTTATAGTGCTCACTATGCGAGTATCTGGAGGCAGTGTTATGATCTGGGGTTGCTTTAGTTGCTCAGGTCTAGGCTCTGCAATGTTAAATGGTAATAAAGTCAGCTAATGACCTGAATCTACTAAATGACCAGGTTATCACATCAATGCTTTTTCTTCCCAGATGGCATGGGTATATTCCCGGACTCTAATTGTGAAAGAGTGGTTTGAGGAATCATTTTCACACATGAACTGGCCACCACATTGTGCACCATAATCAAAGCTTAATGCAGTTGAATAAAAAAAAAAATTGCGACCTTTTTCATTTTTTTCAGCCAGGCACAGTATATTTTAAACTAGTCCAATCTGACATAAAAACAGGAACCTTTGCAATTCTGGTATGAATCAGACAATTCTTTTTTCTTCTACTTCCCCACCAAACAGGAAACTGCATGAGTCCAGTCCCAACTGGTGTCTATTAGCGCTTGTTGCAGTTAACATTTTGACCACTCGACACTGCAGCAGTAACTATATGGAGCTAATGGGAAAAAAAGAAGCACATTTATACACAACTAAAAAATCAACACAAATCAATAGAACATTTGCTTATATCTGTGAAATAGTAATATTTAAAAAAAAAAAACAGCCACCTTCCAATACAATAGTATTATAACCCGTATTAAATAATTAACTGTAGCCCGTTCCCAATAACATTTCCTTATAACATATCTCACTTAAAAACCAAGCACAGCATTTAAACAATACAAACTAACTTCAAAGTTTAACATTGAACTGAGCAGCACATATCTGTGTCATTATAATTTCTAAAGAAACTTAGCAAATAATTCACTCCTACCACACGGGGGTGAAAATGTGTAAATAGTTCAGAGTGCGCTACCTGTAGGATTATACAGTGATGTTTTACGCACTCAAATGCCTCCAAAGTCTCAAAACTCAACTTTACAGCACACGGCTTGTGAAGCTCCTAGCGCTCGTGGTGTTTTGAGATGGGTGTAAATGTGTATAAATGGGTTTGAGACTATTTTCCTCAAAGAGTTGGAGAAAAAGGCAGATCGGAGGCCTTTAACGCACACCAATTAAACACACGTTTCTGTTGTGCCACTCGGAAGCTTCTGCACTCGGTACAGAACCGGTTATATCTGAGGCTGATCAGCTGATCACTGGTCACGGCCAATCAAATTGAAAACCAGACAATTCTGGTCACTGGCTGATCGACCGGGTCATCTCTATTATAAATTTTTGATTTTGGAGTCAGTGTGCCGATATGTGAATACCTACACAAAAGAATCACGATTCATAACCAAATCAACATTTCCCCCATCTCTAGTAGTCAAATTGTATGGAGTTGTGAATGAGCACTCTGATGATAAGCATTTGTTCAACAGTTACTGTATATGCCAGGGATCTGCTCCATTTGACCCGTGGACTGGCCACCACAGGGTAATTACAACAGCAACACATCATCCTAACAGGAAGAGTAAGTACAGGGCAGTATCTTGTATCTTACACGCCACATGACACTTGTGGATTATACACACATGCATTGCACAGACTCACTGTATAATATGGCTCACAGGAGTGCGCCGATCAGCTAGCGTTGTGTTACAAGCTGTAGACTAAAGTGGCTGATATTCTGTGTGCTGATTTATGCAGTGATATACCTCATTCTCCTCCACCTCCTCCTCCTCAAGCAGCAGGTATTGATTAAATATATATTTGACATTAGTGGGGGAGCTTCTGCATCGTTAGTCATCATTTTCCCAGCACGTGTTCGCACTACAAATGCCACCCCACCAAAAACATCCCCTTCTGACAAATTGCCATCTTTATCTATGGGGCGCCATTAGTATGAGAGAGAAGGAAAAGCTCCTTGTATGACTGTTTGCTATAGAGGATTTCTCCTGTAATATATATACCTTAACCTGTACACACATACTATAGTTTAAAATGTAAAGATTCTCACAGATATGGTTTGATGCAAAGGAAATACAAGAGCCACTCTCTTTATCTCTTAGGTAACTGTAGCTTTTATATCATTCCTCTAGATCAGTGTACAAGGTGGTCTAATGGAAGTAACTGGACTAGGTGCATTCCACGTGGGCAAACAGGCACATCGAGAGATAAAACTCGGACAAAGTAGCTGGAGGAAAGAAAATGCTTGCATGGGAGATGGGAAAAATCCTCTAGAAGGAAGTCTTGTTCGGAGGGTTTACTCTTATCCGACGTCTGTGCTAATGAACTACACCTTGCCAAGGTAAGTGTGTGGTGGGACGGTCTGCAGGCTCAGGTGAAGAACGGGCTACGACGACTGCAACCCGAGCCTTGTAATGACAAGAGCCGGGACAATGAGAGCAGTGTAGTTACTGTTCAGCTCCCAGGCAGGGCTCCCAGATGTGAGATAAAAGATACAAGCCCAGAGACAAAGTTATCTATGCTCAGCATCGGCCAGCAGGGGAGGGGGAAACCCAAGCCTATTGTGGAGACTAGGGTTGCTGTGTGTGAAACGCCCACAGGGGCAACAGACAGTGGCAGAAGAGTGCAGCCCCTTGGGCAGACAAGTCCACAACACAGGTAACCTAAGCCTCCAGTGCCGCCCATTTCCCATGATCCACCCTAAAACTCCATCTCCGCCAATGCAGGACTCGTCAGGCATCCCTCTACAAATGCTCTCCTGAACTGATGAGATGACAGATTTCGCTGAGGGACACGTCTGTTGTCACATGTCTCGTCTTCCTCTGTCGTCTCCCTTTCAAACCCTGGTCAGATTTCTGTTGTATTAGCAGTATTGTTCTTGCTCTAAGCTGGGACATTGATCTGGACTGATTTTTCCATCCTTTTTTCTGGTTACATTGGCGACTGGAGCACTTTTATACAGACCTAAAGATCTAAGAAATACAAATATAAATAAAAATAACATGATGTAAGAACATACTGTACTTCTTGACCTTGTACATGTAGTACTCAGGTTCAAGAGAAAAACAATGAAATCAATTAGCAGGCAATGACCCTGAAATTCTTGCAACCACTCGTATGAAACAATCTTGACAGAACAAGTCAGGGAGAGGACGTGTGCTGAAGGGCTTTCAGTGACACACTGCTGTCAGAGTTCATCCTATTCTGTTCTGGATAGGTCTTGTGAATCAAAGTTGCTCCAGGAACAAAGAAGGGGCTCACCATCCATCCCACACAGTACTGCAAAGCGGCTCTGCCAGAAACAGTGCTGTCAGCAAAGCTTATTTATTCTGCTTTGACCTGAATGACAGGAGAATATCGCGCTGCCTGTTCAAATGTTAAGAAGGCCCGTGTTCACCTGCCTGGGTGTGGAAGCCCTGCTTTTTATTCTGTTGAATCTAGCGTTTCTAAGGTTTTTTTTTTTGTCGATCACTGGCCCACAAACACACACTTGCAATAATGGTGTAGTGTTGCACATTTCTCTGATTTGTGACACCTAGGGGGGTTGATAACCTGGTCTAAATAAATAAATAAATCTATCATTTCCACGCCATTACAACCATTTATAACAAATCAGAGTTAGAAATTAAATATTGCAAGGAATTTAAATCTGGTAAGTGCATGCTTGGCCCATCATCATTTCAGAATGGTCTTAATTTTTGTCTTGGTTACCTTTGGCCAAAAAAAAAACCAGTTAAGTTTTGGTACTATTGGTTTTGGTTAAGTAAAACTTTTATATATTAGCAATAACCATTTTCCATTACCGAAGTCAAGAAGACTTCAGAAGATCATGCCAGATCACCCTCACTTTATTTAAATCAGACAAAATGACATTATTTTATGACATACTCTCCTTGACACTTTTTCCAACAACGAGCTTTCACATTCCCTCATTAAAAATGTTTTAGTCTGAGCTGCGTGCCATGAATGCACCGCTGTCTTCATTTCTTCATCAGAAGTGAATCTTCATGCTCGTAGGGGTGCTTTCAGGGAACCAAACAGGTGAAAGTCAGATGGAGCGAGATCAGGACTATATCGGATCAGTTTTGCAGAGTGTCGACAGTGTGGGCAGAAGTGTGTGGACGTGAATTTTCATGAAAGATCTTCAAAAAGCATCTCACTGTAACGAGCACTGTTGATCGTTGAACCTTTTTCCTGATAATGTTTCAGTACTCGCCCTTGAGAATCCCAGCATCAATTTTTGGTTGACTTTTGAAGTCTTTCTTGGTCGGCGATTGAGGATGTTTCCGTTCTGTACTCTGCCTGTTACTCGCAGATTCGTAGTGATGAATTTGATGAAGTCTCGTCGTCATCAGTAATGATTCTCTTTAAGAAACTTTCACTTTTCTTAGAGTACCAGTCCAAATTTTGTTTGCAAAGAGTGGCATCTGACAACAGTTGATTCCTGATTCTCTGCAGATCCCTAAATTGCCGTTCATAAAGCAAATACTTGACCCTTTGGATTCAGGCTCCTTACAAAGAGTACCTTAATTTGTGACCAATTTAGCAGAAATCAATCATTCATTTGTGCACTGGCATTCTCAAGGAGGCTGACGGTGTGGCTAATGAAGGACTGCTTCATCCACTGTTGATAGACATTGTAGTGGCCTGGAGATATCACTGGGGAGAGTTTTTTAATGATTAACCCTCCCTTTTCGGTTTCCCTATAAACGATACTAGAAAAACGGAATCCATCACCAGGCCAGACGGAAACCTAGTTCTCAAATCGATGGAGGTTGTGACCCCTGGCCCATGCAGTATGTGGAGTGGAGTTGCTGAGTGGCAGCTGTGGCTAGACCATCGATCTGGGCAACCTGATTGGGGAGCGGAAGGAAGCCAATAAAAAAAAAAAAAAGGAAAGAGGAAGAAGGAGGGGTTGCTCTCACTCCGTTAGTCAAGGAGAAGCAAGGGCACGGGCAGGCCGGCCTCCAGGGCCACGTTGCTTTGTTCCCCAGCTGGTTGTTTATTAGGCCGTGCTGAAAACTCCCCGAGCTCACTCCTCTCCTTCCTCTCTGAAGGCTGCAACAAGTTAATCACAAAGGTTAAAATCCTAATGCTGTGCTACAAGAGATCTCACGAGTGCATTTATCCACAGCTTAGGGACCTGTCCTGACCTCAATTTTACAAACGAGCCTAGCTAAGCAGCTCTTATAACGAGAAGTCATCAGGTCACGACCTGGTTCCTGATCATCTGTATCACTGCATGCAGTCGCGCATCAGAATGAAAAGGTTGCCGTTGTTGTGCTATCATCCTTAGACACTGTGATTCAGGCCCGCCCTCGCTTGGCTGGCACCTCGTAAACATAAAAGTTTGGGACTAGCTGGCCACGGTAACTAGCAGCAGCAGGGCTGAAATATGCGCTAATTGAGCCAATGGTGTCCAAGCCCTCCATCTGTCCACCTTCTCATCTCGAAGGAAACGTCATTCTGAGCTCAGTGCAAGCTGTTCTTGGCTAAAGGAATGAAGAGCGCTGCTGATGGTGAGGTTTCAAAGAAGAAAGAGGGCAAGCACAGAAGAAGGGCCGATTTCGTCTTCTAATGCAGAACTATATTTGTTCTAATCAAGATATTAATGGATTTCTGTAGTGGGTAAGTCGAACCCAGCATGAAACTGATCTGACTGCTTGGAAACAATCCAGAGGTTTCTGGTAACTTATATTTACACCCGTCTTTGCACAAATCATTGCACAGACACATACTAATAAACACCACAGCTGTGATGAATGAACCAAATGAAGTGTTTCCTCCTCTGATCCAAGCCACTGATCATTACACCGCTTGCTGTTGCTGTGACACGGTAATTCACTTGTGAACAACTCAATCTGTCACAGCATGGGTTTCATTTTGAAAGAATAACAAAGCGAAGACGTTAATGCGTTATTATATAGTAACATCGCTTTGATTTCAAGGTATGAAGCAGGTGGTGGGATGGTGACCATCATGTACTATTGTAATTACTTTTTATTTTTTTATTTCAATTTTTAATCTTTTTTTTTTATTAGAAATTTCAGCTTTATTAGATTTATTATAGATTGCCGTTACAGTTTAAAATGATAACAATAATGTATTTCATAACAGAAAACTGAGAACCAATTAACAAACAATTCGTGTTTTTTTTTATTATTATTATTATTTTGTGATGCAATTAAATAAGTATTTGCCTACTAAAAGGCAATTTGTCCAAAAACATCAAAATACTTAGACAGTGGGGACAGTGTACAAAACCGTAATTAATTACATGGGTTATTTCCTTGATCGCTAGATTTAAGTGAATAATTACAGCAGTGTGTTTAGCACTCATTCGATATAAAAGCATATAACAAGGCTGAAGAAAAAGTTGAACTCTTGGTGTCTGAAAAGTTACAATCATAAGTAACTGAAATCCCAAAACAGAGAAATGGCAGAGTGAAGCCAATTCGTGCTCACACGTCGTCCCAGAAAGCCCTGCCTAACCGTTGTCCTTGACTCCCAGTGGCCGGTAAGCCAACTGGCGGCCTAATTAAGCATGCCGTGGTGCGCCATCAGCACGTGGTGAGAGCCGGATGGCCGCCATCGCTCCTTCCAAGAAAATGTCTCAATCTGCCCTGCAGGAAGGCACTTTCCGAAATGCGTGAAAAATGCCAGTGCACCAGGAAGACATTTCGCTGGATTACGCACGTTGAATAACTTTCCGTGCAAAATGTGCGTAATGAAGGCTTGATTATCACACACTCCCACATGTGCATAACTTAGCACTAGTGGCAGCAGCCTCCAACTTTAATCTCCTCCAAGAGACTGTTTACAAGCTGGATAAGCAAAGAAATACAGTAACCCTAGATATCATACAATTAACAACTCGTGATTACCATAATTACAGCCGTATTTTTTGCAAAACAGGTGGACTTGTAGCAGGCGCTTGAATCGTTTGGTTAAAAACAGTGAACTGTTAGAACAAACGTCTCTTTAGGACTGCTGAACAGCGAGAGGACGCCCCAGTGATGTTTAAGATGAGCACCAATGACATAGTTGTTCCTAACTGCCGACACACTCTTCTCCAGCAGCTCAGCAAAGTAAGGACGGGGAGGAAAAAAAGCATTCGCACAGGAAGGCACACTCATTTCTGAAACAAGGCTGCTTTTTTCCTCTCCATGTGAACCTCAACCCCTAAGAAGATCTGGAAATAGGCTCCTGCTCAGGGGAAATAGCGACCAGCTTTAGTGCTAGCCCAATTTTAGCCGGATTAATATGTCCAACTGGAAAGAATGTGAAGCAAAAAGGCTAAAAAAAAACATGGAATTGAAATGATAAATGTAACCAGGGTATAGCATCGGTATCAGGCTGATATTGAAAGTGATTTAAATTCAATGCAAGTGAAAGTGATTTAATTGTTGTTGGGTTTTTTTTTTGCTTTAAATTACTGTGATGGACTGGATACTGATCGTCAGTGGATTCCTGGCTTAAACCCAGTGCTCCTGGGATGGATGCCAGTGCTTACTGATGAAAAGTGAGTGGATTATTATTTGAATAAATACGCAGTCAAGTTAATCACAATCTATTGTTTCCTGTGCGACAGTCAAGCCAATGGCTTCAATTAAAAATCGATATTTGAAATATTTTATCAGTATAAAAAAAAGAAAATTCCCCCTAAAATGATTCCTTCACATCAACGGTATGATATTACATAGTTGTGTCCTGAATCTCCCAGCGTGTCCCTGTGCTGTGCTGTGCCTTGAGTTCCATCAGACCGCCATTCAAGGACACGCACCTGCCACCGCCAAGGACTTTAAACTCAAGCGCCGCTTTATTGGAGGCTGCTGAGAGATGTCATGAGAGGATGATCTGATATGGAATCAGGTACAGCTGAGACATTGGCGACCCACCGAAAGCTTTCGCCGGTTAGCGTTCCACCTGCGGGTCTGATCTACAGTACGACTGTGGGAAGTTACAAAAAAATAGAAGATAAATTTTTTTTTAAGAAAAACAGTTCTGAACAAGAAATCTCTTTCATGTGCAGTTTTTCTTGCATAAGAATCGATGATGATGATGTCATGAGGTGATGATTTATTATGCTGGTATTTATTATACAAGGCATTGAGCAGGAATATTTACAAAGCTTCTTAGCCTTAGCAACGTGTAATGACTGATTATGTACTAATTACGTGTCTCTCCAAAAAAAGATGAAAATTTGCACAGTTGCACAGCATTACCCCCAAAACATTCACCAGTTCCTTATCATTTCCTGACACGAAAACTGGCCCTTCTAATATTAAGCACATAAGCATGAAGAGTTTCATATGATAATATTCACTCATTCATCATCTATACCGCTTATTCTGCACAGGGTTGTGGGGGGCCTGGAGCCTATCCCAGAAGACTTTGGGCACTGAACAGGGTGCCAATCCATCTCAGGGTACAATATGATAATATATTACTGCTCATTATACTGTACATTAAATAAGGTATAAATGCATAAACCTTGAATTATATCATAATTTAACTCCTACTGTATATTTACTGTATGTTAAATATATTATCAATAACCATATTTTGTT
>JAOVVA010000004.1:23197635-23208309 GCA_028565275.1 Leiocassis micropogon | reverse complement strand
AAACCGACTCATAAAAAGATGTGGGAGTATTCAGTGCCATCATCACTTTGCGAGGCCTTTCTGGATTTCATTTCTCTTGTCTGTCATTGAGATGCTTTGTGAATGTATTAAGGTCTTTCCTTTTGCCAGGGTGAGGAGAGAAACCGTAAGCGCTGCCGAGCCCTCCTTGCTCATAATTAGCACCCACCTTTATATCATAATCACCTTAAAAACGCACTGTTTGCCTTAGTTCAGAGGTCTGAGGACTAGATGAAATAGATCCATGACCTTAATTTGCTCGGCGCTTCGTGAATATAATCGGAATGCAGAGAGCGAGCTCAATCTGTGCTGTCCAAGCTGCCAAGAGAATGTGCTCTTTCCACTCTACTTCCACTAACAACTTCTCTCTACAGTACCTCTCTTTCGCTTTGCATTGATAATGTGTTTGCGGCCTGTTTCTCCTCCTGTGTCTTAGAGCCTGTGGCTAGGCACGGATCAGACGCCGAGATCTATCGGGGGCTCTAAAAGGCAGCAGTGGCGTGCTGGATCCCTCGCAGGCCACCCTAAACACCCAGTATCCACTGTCAAGGAATATTAAAAAAATATATATATAAAATCCATTTCCACATCAATGCAGGCCCCAACACCTGCCCTCAGTGGCAGTGTAAAGCAGGTTGAACTTGCCTTGTGGCAAGGTAAAGAAGGTCTTTCTCTCCTGTTGACTTCCAATCAAAACAAACCCTCTTGTCTTGTTTGTTTGAAAAATTAATGAGGACTCTGACTTTAGCTACATAATGGGATTTTGCCAAAAGGCAAGCTTGTGTGCAACTTTAAGGAAGTTCTTTGACATTTCCAACTTTTCTAATTCCACATTTACTCCTCAAAATAACATCCTCTGGGCAGACGATCTCGCTAATCAATGACTCATTGAAATCCTTCGGACAGGGCCGGGAATGCCGTGAGTCTCTACCTCAAACAACATCAGCGTTCGACATGTAGGTTTCTAGGTCATATCAGCAAGTCGCCTTAGATCTTAAATTACGTTCGCAAATTCCAGGTTGGATGAGTGTCAAACTGCCTGACGTTGAACACGAAACATGTGACACGTAATCTCAGGCCTCCGTGATCCAATAATCCCTGGAGTTTTAGGCTGCAGAGGCCAAATATCTATCAGTGCCAAGCGCAAAGGAAATGCCGTGACCTCCCCCTGTCCCCCAGGAATCCCCCACACCTCGGTGAAGGAAATCAATAGCAAGGGAGGTGAGCTGGTGCAACTGTTAAAATATACACATCTGTCAGTCAAAACATGCTGTGAACCAAACATTTAGCTGGAATAAACATACATAACTCTGAAAAGTTAGTGTGGCTCATATAAACCATCAAACAGACGAGGCAGTTTGGACATTATTTGTCAGTTTAGTGCGTGCGTGTGTGTGTATATATATATAAATGGTGTGTGAATAAAAGTGTCTGCAAAAGTGTTTAAGTAAAAGAGTAAGCATGTGTTTCCAGTCAAATGTTCAATAAATTTCGCATGATTACCAATAGGTGGCACGTTTTGAAGGTGCATCGTGTGGTGCACGAGCTGCGGCTCATAAATAGATCGCTAATCCAATTCAGTTATAAAGTTTGCTCTCTGATTTGTCTCAAGCAGCTATATTTCGTACAAGTTTTAAAATATTAAAAACTACTAAAAGTACTGTATCAAATAAACATCAAAATATTTTTTACTTTTTTTTTTTTCAATGCCATGTCTCATCTTTTATTCCTGCCAATCTTCTGCGCCATACTCCAGTCCAGCAGGTGGCAGTATCGAACCAAAAGCCCATAACGTCCAAAAAGACGAAACTACACTCTTGCAAAAAATCGGAAAGATGGAATTGGTTTTCATTTTATGCAGAGACTGAGGTCGATTTTTAAGAAACTTTTTATTTCTTAAAGAATTTAACATTTGAAATTTTTACCTGAATTGTTTAAAAATCGTGAATTCGAATCGATTCGAATCTAAAACTGACCCTTTGATTCAATGATTTGAATTGCTCAACAGAAGACTGATTAAATTTTAAAACTAATTAGAGCACACAGGTCTGTGGGAAAACTCACTTTTGCTAAAAAAGAATGTACCACAGGTGACATGACATGTGACGGACAAGTAGTTTCTCGTTTTTCATCTAACAACCATAAAAACAAACAAACAAGAACAAGTTTTCATTCAGAATGTTCAGTATATGGCTAAAAGTTTGACACCTGACACATGTTGTTCTTCATGAAGTTGAAACCCCACAACTGTCTCGAATGTCTTTGTAAGCTGTAGCATTAAAAATTCCCACTCACTAGAACTAATGGGCCAAAACATGTTCCAGTATAACATTGTCCCATGTACACAAAGTGAACTCCCTGAATACATGATGTGCCAAGGTTGGACAGGATGAACTCGCACGTCCGGAGTCTTGGTCTCAACCGCATTGAAACGAACTGTAATTTCTGAAGACTTAACGTCGGTGCCTGTTCTCATTAATTCTCTCGTTCCTGAAGGAGCACAAGCTCCAAGCTTCTCAGCCTTCTCAGAAGAGTGACGGTCATTATAACTGTAAAGGGATGAGATGTTCAACCATCACATGTGGACGTGATGGTCATTCCACAGTCTAATGCACACACTTCTCACCTCCTGCCACACCACACACAAAAGCTTTTTGTAGTCAGGTTAATTAGCTTAGACTGCTGACTTACGACTACTTCACATTCAGTTACACACGAAAGAAAGTAGACGCATGATACCTAGGATCAGTATGGGGCGGATATGAGCGTAAGAAAAAAACGATACATTAGATTTTGAAAAAAAAAAAAAAAAAAGTATTTCATCCTGTAAATAATATATCATACTAATAAATATTATTATTATATATTTAATAATGTATATTTAATATAATTAATAATATATATTATACATTTAGGAAACGCTTGTGACTACTGCTAGAGTCCACCCCTACTCGAGAGTCTATAGACATATTTTTTAACCAGCTAATCTTCCTTTATTATTTAACATTAGCTAATAATATTTTTATCCTAGTCAGTTAGACACCATCGTACAGAAACGCCATCGTATGGCACTAGGCAGACACGTTAAAGCTTTCAAATGTATAGCTAACAGACGTATGATTTGTTCAGCTTTGAATATAGTACGTATGCTTTCTTTTTTTTTTTTTTACAACGGAACAGTGCAAATCTGTGCAAAGATCTTAGGCACCGTATTATTTTTAGATCTAAGGCGACTATTTCCATACATAACTTTAATAAATTATTACTTTTATTAATAAAATACTAAATAAAATTACAGAAGAATATTTGCATGTCTGTAAAAAAAAGCAACATATTACATGACAGAGCAGTTTTCAGATATAAACAAAAAACCTAATGCAATATCCAGGGTTTTGCGTAAAAATAGAAACTCTGGCATATTCTCCAGCATGCTCAGTAAAACCTCCAGCTGTTTTACCTACAACACTATGAAAGGGTCTTGGGCAAAAAAAAAAAAAATGACTGAGTACGCTGGAGAATATGAGTTTTTCTGGTAACTTTGTCACACTTGATCCTTTTTATTTTCATGCAAAACCCTGCAGTCTACATGAGTTTTTTTTTTTTTCCCATCTGAAAACCTGGTCTGTCATGTAATATGGTATGCAAATATTATTCTGTCTTGTTTTTTATTATTATTAATATTTATTGATTTTTAAGTTACGTTTATAAACAGTGAATGGTTTTGTACATAATGCATACATGATAAACATATATAACAACATTTGTACTCAAGATAATATGGTGTCTAAGACGTTTGCACATTACTGTATGTTATCAAATTTTGGTTTGAACTGGTAATAGAATATTCATACAAAACAAGTACAGTGCATATTTATTTAAACATGGAATCATTCCACTTGGCAGTTATGCACAGTTAACACTTTCCAAGCTTTTTGGCTATTGTAAAGTTTGAGAATTGCAGTGCTGGGGAAATATTTTCTCCCAGGAACTCAAGACTACTTGCTGAATGTTTCATGACATCACTTTAAATGGTGGCTTTTTCACTCTGCTGAAAGTTTGCGTATACTGTACACTTCCTGAGTTAGTTATATTGGTAATATTCTGTGCCTCACACATACGGTACTGGATTAGATATCCGCAGTAATCTCACCCTACCGGAGACCACTGGGTGACTCGGAGACATCATGCGTGTTGAGCACAATATTTATTACTTAAGTTTTACTGTGATAAAGAAAATATTACAGTAGGAAACACTCGGTACTACAACCAACATTCCAATAATAGTTAAGATATTTTAATCTCTTCATATAAAACTAAATCAGACAAACCAATGTAATAGTTCATTTGCATGGTAGAATTTTTAAAACTTTTCTGTGGATCTCCAACTTTGCAAAACATCTGGATATTTCTAGCCTATAATGAGAGCAGTCATTCTGATTGTATACATTACAGCATAAACTGTTTCGTCTCAGTAACTCGTGGGATGATACTATAGAAACACTTAGCCTATATGGAAGCCTTTAAAGAACTTTAAAGTTCTTGACTTCCAATGTAATGCATTCAATGAATTTCTTCAAACGGTTTAAATAACATAGGTAGTCAAATCAACATTTATTTTTATTATAGATGTTACCAATCATTTTCTTTAAATAATAAAATAAAAAATAAAAAATACATGTGTTTAAATTTTCATCTGCTGTCGACATTTTTAAGAAAATGATAATTGCGGATTTAATAAACCCAGATTTATTTATGTTATAAATAAGTATTTCCATGATATCTGGATGTTATGTATCTCTATAATACCTATATTATATCAGCATATTGCACAGCCCGAGTGTTTAGAATGTCAGAAGTCAGTCACATGAAGAACGTGGCTAGTCATGTTGAACCCTTGAGTGATGTGCCTATGACATGTGGCGGACTGACAGCGGGGATCCGGGGAGGAGTCGGTAAGCTGCCTGGTTTGGTGTGGGCGATGGAGCGTTTGGTGGGCAACGAAGAGAGGCGTACCTATCAAGTAAGCGAGGGAGCGGGGTGGGGGGTCGGAGGGGACGGAGCAGGGGATCGTTAACACTGGTGACAGGCCTGAGGCGTTTCTGCCTATCATACCAAGCAGGTGTAGCTGTCTGTGGAGGTGACTTAGCTCAGCTAACTCTGTGTGTGTATGTGTGTGTGTTTGTGTGTGTGTGTGTGTGTGTGTGTGTGTGTTAGACAGGACAAACTGCCACAACCCCCTCTCTTACCAGCTGTCATGTCAAATCTGCCTCTGTCATACCTGTTTACACCTCTAACACCATATTACCACCCCGGCCCACGTGGCTTTGATTCCCAAATCCGCTTTCATCTCTGCCATCCTTGAATTATTGACTGATAGATCTCATCTTCTTCGAGTTACCCAACGTATGCCACTTCCTCCTTCCATTCTGACACAATATATATTATTAACCAGGCCTGCAGACTGCTTAAAAGCAGCTCATTTTGTTCTCCTCCCCATAATGTAAGGAAGAGTCTATTTTCAGAAGCATCACGGAGAGGAACTGCGAACGCACTTAATCTTCATTCAACAGAACTAATCTGTCCTAAATACTGTAAAATCATGATGTATGCCGGAGAGCTTTTATCCGAAACAAACAAAAAACCCGAAATCTTCGGGACTTCCTTAACCATTTGACTCGAATCCAAGTGGTTTTGACACGTCATGCACACGTCTGGAAGCGTGTAACATCAGCACTCCATTATATAACTTTATACAACATTCATAAAGACCACTTTCATAAATGAAACATAAATACAGCCGGGGCCTTATGTAAACAATCATGGGGCTGGACTCTGACATCGCACAGCAAACGTTTTCTTTTACAGAATAATGACAATATCCGTCATGTGGTGAAAAGCCAGGTTAATACTCGTGTGTCGCTCGTACAAGCATGACACATGCTGAAAGAATGCACTTCAACAAAAGCCTTTCATCTAACGTGCAACCCAACCCTGCACCAATCTGCAGGATACCCATGGACACGGAGCTACAATTCAGTTCAGGTGGAAAAGAACAGCACAGTAATACTGTAGTAATAGCAAAAAAACATAAAAACACTGCTTTCTAAACGATAATAAACGTTCCGTGCATAAAGTTTTCTTCATGTCTGTTTTTTTGGATATAGATCTCGCACTTGCCCTACAGGATAACAGAAAGATGGGGGTGAACTTATGGTGGATATTGTGATAACTTTTTATAAACTCACTAGAAGCAGATGATTAGATGTTTCCTTATCAATTTTAAATAAATTCTAACCTTTAAATTTTAAACTCTTTTTAAAAAAAATTATTTTTATGATCATGGCCCGGTTCTGGCTCACCCTTGCCACATTGATCGGACCCACAAACCAATGGAAGCGGGAGTGGTCCAGTCTCGGGTGAATGAGTGTTCTTTTAAAATTATTATTATTATTATTATTATTATTATACTTTTTAATCATTCCAATTCCAAGCTGACTTGATACAAATAAATTCAAAATGATACACTTAATCTTAAAAATTGTAAAACATTTTAGATATTTTATTTTTATTGCCATTTCAGCTATATTTTTAATCAATATAAAAAATAAAAAAAATTAAAAGACAAAATCAATTTGTAGACATCCTATAAATCATTGAAAGTTATTATTTTTTTATGCAGCACTGTTCCTGTCAGCTTGTGAGCAATCCTAATCCTTCCTGTACATCCTATTACACATTGTGTATCGCAGAAATGCCATAAGAATCTCCTGATATGATATTTTTGTCTAATATTAACAAAGCTGACTTGTCTCGGGATGCTTAGAATTGAGTTCTCGTGCGTTTCCCCGTATAAGTTGTACGCTCTATGTGCACTTCGGAAAGGTTTGTTTAAATTCTTCTGTCTCCGTATTGCTGACCGACGAACGAAAACGACTGGCGTGTACGTTTTCAGCCCTACAGCCAACATTCTTTTGCTTTTTTTTGGTTCATTTAATTATGCGCCGTGTGAAAACAAACCAAACCAAACATCAAATGGACCAAAAGTATTGATTTCGCTCCGATTCAGACTCGACTTGTGAAAGCCACCCTTCGTTCGCAGAAACGTGCTTCTAATTTGTGAACCATTTTCGGAAAGAAACGTATCTCATGACTGCCAGGCAGCTCTGATGGGGCTGAGGCAGGTCACCCTGTGTCCAGATCAATCAGAGCTGCAGGGAATGATGGGAGAGCAGGGACTCGGGATGAGAGGGAAGACATGGGACTCGCTTTACTTGCGCACGGCCTGCTGTTTCACGGCTCCACATGCTGCAGTCAACAGCTATTAATCCCAGTCAACTCACATTAGTGTGCCATAAGTTCACTGTTCCTGCCTGGCCATTTGTCACCTGAAACCGCTCTCGACGCGGAATATCAAACGGGGACAGCGAGTTCGCGTGGCTTCTAACCCCTAAACCGCGAGAGCAGCTTTCATCATCTTTTAAACCAGAGTTGCTGTTTTTTTTTTAAAAACATAATGTCTGAAGATTTTACTGTATACACACTGTGTTAGAGCTGAGAACTGTTGAGAAAGAGCCGTGCTGCAGGTAATTCTTTCATTCATCTACTTATCCTGGTCAGGAATGCTTCAGGAAGAGCACTGAATGCTATCCATGTAGGCTTGTTCCATATAAAGCTATTATACTACTACAGTATATAATGATATTTTCTTGCCATGTAATCCGGTGTCATGGTTTCCAGTTCTGTTACACTTTATTTCCGGACTCACCCACCTGCACGCACTTCATGTCAAAGCTCAACAGTTTAAGTAAGTGAGAGTTAGCACTCAAAAACAATCCAAAAGAGCAGAACTTTTCTCCTGCATTAAAAGAAAAATGAGTCACATACGAATCTGAAGCGTATATGTAAATACGTAAATGCCTGCATTATCGGTCGACACTTCCTAGAAGCCCCGCCCCCTTTCTCCCAGCAATCTCACTTGCTCTTGCCTCACACCATCGCTTTGTGTAAATAGAGGATGTTTTGAGTTTATCGACATTAAATAACACTTTCCACCATATGTTCGATTTAGGAGCTAACAGCGTGTATTACACATCTGTTAACTATGCAGAGATAAACAAAAATACTTGGTTAACTACGGTCAAAAAAAAGGTTATACAAATAATATTAAGGTATTTAATGACTTTTTTTTTTTTTTTTTGGGACCAGGACTCTTCCAAAACTTTGAGCAGCAACAGTGGAAACAATGCACATGTGGATATTAGACTAGATTCATGTATATATACATAGTACATATTTATATTATATATATATATATATATACTGTATATATATCCCATGCTTTAAGTTTTGAATTCTTACAGGAAACACCTGGGGAACACTAAACAGATGTCAAAATTTTTAAATCTGAAAAATGTTTGGGTTCAAACAGGAGGTGCCTCGTGCCAAGGTCTTTTAGATGTAGATTTTTTTTTTAAAGATTTTTATAAAATCTCACATTCATTCTAATAATGGCGGTGGTCTAAATATTATGACGTGGTGCTAAATATCATGAAAAAAAAGCTGGAAACTATTTTTTCGGCTCTACAGACTTCATGACGTCAACAGATTATTAATCACAAAGAATTGAACAGTCTTAAAGTAAATGAAATGAAGCAACACTTACAGTACTTTTGGTTATATACAGTGTATGCTGTATAAATATGCCATGCTTTTAAAAGTTATTCTAACATCTGGGAAACACTAAACACGGGACCAAAATTTTTGAAATCTAAAAAGTGTTTGCATTTAAACAAGCGGTGCCTTGTTCCAAATCTCAAGCCCATGAGAAATTCAATCTGTTTATAACGGTGGTGCTAAAATCATGACGTGGTGATAAACATTATGACGTGCTTCTAAATGTATATTTTTTGGCTCTACACTGTAAAAACGGGCACAGACTTCATGCCAGATCAACCAGATTATTAATTACGATCACGAAACTAGTCTGTCAGTGATTGAATTGGATATTGATTCTCCACATCCATTGCTAGTCAGTGTCCCAACATCAAATGCTCTCTTTTAACAAATTCATGCATCCAATTCCCTACGGTATGCCAAACGCCTGCTCCGTTTCCCCCAAGAAAGGCATCAAAAGCTGAAAAGTATTTAATATTCCTGGAGCTAGTGCCATTCTTAAGCATATCCAAGAAGCCACACTTTGAAAGCGAACACCAATGAAGCAGCAGGGAGTGCCATGTTAACCAATAAAAGGAGCCAATAATGAGGAACTGAAATGAAAGCAACGCTACCAGGAGGCATGCTATAGGGGTGAAAAACAGTGGGAAAAGGTGGCCAGGTGATAAGACAATGAAACCGTTTGCACCGAATATTAAAAAGAATGTTATGAAAATGAACCACAATCTTTGTCGAACATGCCAAATACATTCTGGGGAAAAGAATGCGGCTCTGTACATCTGCGAGCCCTGAAGCCATTGAGTGCTGTTCCACAGGTGCTGATGGTGGTCAAGCATGTAAAAAAAGGCCACCTGATGTTTTTTTTTTTTCTCTTTTTTTTTTTTTCAAAAAGTTCCAGGCCCACAATGGGTACGCTCAACTTTAATGACTACCCCTGTCTGATTCGGTGAAAGCCAGGCCGGGCTGACGCACCGAATTCACCCGTGGCCAATTAGAGCGACTGCTCTGGGTCCCAGAGCTGAAGCCACGGGAGAGGACCTGCAACATGCAGGTGGGGCCACCGTGCTCGCTTCCTCCTCCGCGCTTGCTGCATGACAAAACAGCTCGAGCACAGCTTGCACTGTCATCCAGCATGCACTGAGGAGGAAGCGAGCACGGTGGCCCCACCTGCATGCCCTCTCGGCGCACTGCGTCTGGGTGCCACCTTGGGGCCTTTGAGAGACGTGTAGCCTCCCCGAAGACCCGCCCTCCTGTGCCATGCACCCCGTAATGTTTTGAAAATACGACAACAGGCAACATCGCGCTGCAACAATAACAAAAATGGATCTGTAACTGTAACTGCAGCCGTCTCATCTCCTCCAGATAAAACCGTCTCTGGAGAGGATCGTGTGTGTGTGTGTGTGTGTTTCGGGGGGCGCCTGTGCGAACATAAATAATCCAAATCAATTCAAGCCACGTAGCTTATGAGATGCATGTGAAAGCAACATGCATTCAAATTAACGCTCGTAATTTCTCCGAGAAGCCGCATTGCAAAAGCGTAAACAGCGCAAACGGCTAAAATTACCTCAAAACCCCTTCCCCAAAATACAATACGGCCCACCCAGACGCACACGCCAGCCTAATGCAGAGGACTCTCGCTGTTGGCGTAACGGAGATGAGGAAAGTAAATATTGAAAGCATTTTTCCTGGCGACCATAATATGTTTACAGACTACGACACTGAGACGCGGAGACGGAAGTGTTTTTTTTTCCTCTGTCATTTCCATATTTTAGGAAACGGTTCACCACAAAATATAGTGTAATGTGGAATAGAGGAAGTGAAGACAGATGATGTTCGGAAATCTATTTTTTGTTTCTGGTATGCAGTTTTCAACAGGTTGTAACCAAGCAGCGAGGGCTGCTGTGTGATAAACATTTCTCACACATACTGTATACCACGTGATCACGTATACAGTATCTTTTTCTCTCTCTCTCTCTCTCATAT
>JAOVVA010000004.1:23165095-23197419 GCA_028565275.1 Leiocassis micropogon | reverse complement strand
TGTTATATATAATATATTATTATTACTAAAAAATATATATAAATTTTGTATTTTGTATTTGTATTCACTTTTTATTATATATTTATTTGCTTTATAATGTTAAAATTTACAAATTTATAATGATTATTAAAATTATTTTTAAAACATTTTAGTTCATTCTTTTTATGCACATCTTTGTTTTATTTATGCACTTATGTATATTTTATTATAAAATGTTTAACATTACAAATTACACCTATAATGATTTTCTGCTTAAAGTATATAAATAATTTACTAAAAAAAGAAAAAAAAAAGCAGTTTAACATAATCAAATAGTTTGGGTTTTGGCGTTTTAAGTTTTGCCTACATTTTGATTCTAAACCTTGTGATACATAACATCAAAAGTCTAAATCAGTGTTTATCATGTTAAATATTTTAAACCTTGTAGGACGGCAAGTCCACAGAGTGAGCAACTTCTCATCGAAACCCAGCATGGGAAGTGGCGTTAGCTGGAAAACCCTTCACATTCCTCATCTTTAAAACTAGATGAATTCCATACGAATGAAACGGATATCGATGAGAGTTTAGACTGTTTCTGCTAAATTATTACTGTGTACTTTATCTTCCTTTCATGTCACTGAATGCAAATAAATGAGGAAACAGGATCTACATGTCTTTTTTTTTTGTCCCGCACAAACAGCCTTTCACAGACGCGTATTCACACACAGAATTAATACATTTTTCAAACCGCATTTCTGCAAGTTGTGCACATAATCCATGCGTGCGGTGCCAAAGCTAACCTAACCTCTGCCAGTAAGACATGAGCCCAGATTCTGCTGGAAGCTCGAGCCGGTATGGCGTTACCAGGCTGCTCGCTTGCAGTGGCACATTCGCGCAACAGAACGGCCACTGGCGCACAAATCTGCTTCCTGTTTCTTAGCCACCCGCACAAGCATCTGAGCAGCATCACTTTAATGCACCATCTGAACTCAACATCGCAGTCGAAACGTTCCAAACTCTTTTTTCTGCAACACGCTGATTCACGCAGTGTTTAAAAAAAAAAAAAAAATCTCTTGGCTGCCAAATTTAAAACACCAACACATCTGCAGAAATACAGTACACTGCCTGTCTAAATGAAGTCCACAGCTCATCAAATATCACTGAATGTTTGTCCAGGGTTATATTAGTTTCACTGCTTAATAGATTAAATTTTGATTATTTTAAAAATAGCGGTTGAAGTAATTACATCTAAATAAAAAAAAAAAAAGGGAAAAGGAAGAAGGTTTAAAATGCATTTTGAGACGTTAATTCTCATATCCTGAACCGGTTTATCCCTATTCGGATTCAGATTTTAAATTGGTTTTTGCTTTCTAAATCAGTTTGTGTAAGTTTCTTTCCTTTTTAATTTGATGTGTCCCCATTCTGAATCAGTTTGTCTTGAATCTGAATTCTAAATCGGTTTGTCCCCATTCTGAATCAGTTTGTCTTGAATCTGAATTCTAAATCGGTTTGTCCCCATTCTGAATCAGTTTGTCTTCAATCTGAATTCTAAATCAGTTTGTCTTTAATCTGAATTCTGAATCAGTTTGTCTTCACTCTGAATCAGTTTGTCTTTAATCTGAATCAGTTTGTCTTTAATCTGAATCAGTTTGTCTTTAATCTGAATCATTTTGTCTTTAATCTGAATTCTGAATCAGTTTGTCTCCATTCTGAATCAATTTGTCCTTTCTAAATATTTTTTTCTAAGTAAGTTTCTCTCTTTTTTAATTTGATGTTTCCTTTAATTTAAGTCTCCTTTGTCTACATCCTGAACTGGTTTCTGTCCATACCTAATGAGTTTTTTCATTGATGAATCAGTTTTTCTACTTTTCATAATCAGCTTGCATCATTTCCGAATAATATTTCTGTCAGAACAGGTTCTCCTGAAAGTGTTTTAATAGTCAAATCACACTAATACTGACGCTTACTTAAATGTTCTTTTACTGCAACCAACCAAATAATTTTTAACAGTTAATTTTTATTTTTTTTTTACAATTTTAACACATTAAAAAAAAGATTGCCAAAAAAAAAAAAAATCCCAGGCTTAGCTCCTACATTTTGTTGTTGTTAGGTTTTCCTAATGCTTGCACTATATTTGTTTATACACAATTATAGACACGACATCTTTTCTAAATTCTATTCAAAAGACTCTCAACACGTTCCTGTTGTCTTTCATCTGCAGCAGCCTGCTCTAAAGCGGGTTCCCTTCAGCTACGAGTGATTCAGCCGGCACGATTTAGCTTCCTTAATCAGATCCCCCTCCAGTGAGCGAAGACAGAAGAGGCGCTACAAAAATAAGTTAAGGAAGTGCTGTTTTAATACAGTTTTAATAAAGAGAATGATGATCATAAAAACACACACACAGAGAAAGTACACAAAGACAAAGTACACACACAGATGTATGCACAAAGCTTCCCATGGAGCGACAGGCCCCTTCGCCAAATTCTGTTTGTGCACAAGCAGCTCTCGCTGGGTTTCTCCACCCGCTGAAGATGAAAGTGTAGGGGGCTGAAACGTGAGCTCCAGATTCCCCATGCAGCAGCCTCCCATGGGCCCGGCAAAAACGTCAATACACTGCACCCAAGCACATCTAACACAGGAGGAGCTGCTCATACACACACATACACACACACACAAACCAGCAACAATGTAACCAGTATCCCGCAAATAAAAGACCCTTTTCTTGTATCTTTAGTGAGTAAATAAAAAATAATAATAATGAAGATAAACCCAACAGGGACACGATCTTTCGTGCAATTAATAATTTTGGTGAGAAACCAAAATACTATGAGTGCTGGAGAAAATCAGAGACGCCATCTGGTAATGCTGGAATGATAAAACACTGAGAACGTCCTACACTCTAATTTTTATTTTGTCAATAAATATAAGCCCTTGTCCATTCCTGTGCTTTGCGCTTCACTGCATGATAGGGAGTGGAGGGGGATGTGAAAAAAAAGAAAGAAAGAATAATAATAATAAAAAAAAACGAAGAGGATCGTGGCCGCTACTGAGGTAACGAGGCCGCCTAATGAGACGAGGGAGGATCCGCCTCGCCGTATGTCATAACCGGCACCCCGCCCTTCATCTCCTCGTATCGTCTCATCATCTCCTCATCTCTCACTCGCTCCATTTCTTCCGCTTCCTTCCAGCCTTGGTGAGTTGGCCGATGTCCGCTCCTCGAAAAACACTGGCTCCTGGAGCCCTGGCTGGAGTTTCCCCTCATGAAAGCCCCATCTGCCTGCTTCAAACTCCCACCGCTCTTGTAACTGGCGCATCCTCAAGTGCCTGCTGCCTCCTGCCATCTGCCCCTGCCTGCCACAGACTCGCTGTTCAGCAGCTTCACCCACTCTCCCTGCATGTGCTTGTGTGTGTGAGTAGAAGAATTACAAGTCCTAACTTGACAGCTGTTTCGGCGGCTAACGGGAGGCGCTCGGTATTCCTAGACAGCATGGAAAGATAGCAGCGACTACTCCGTATCGTGAGCGCACGTGCAATAACTTGCAATAGCTTTTAAAGCTTTATGAGATTAAAAAAGAAAAAAAAAATACTGCAAAAAAAAAATACTTTCTTAGCATAAATCATATCGTTCAAAGAAAAAAAAAAACAAAACAAAAACAAACACATTACATGTGCTGTTGTGCCTCTTCAAACAGCCACATGATTTACAAGCTATCACGGGAGTAAATGTCCACTGGGGGACTGAGAGGACCAGGGCTTGCCTTTTGTGTGCCTGACAATTAATTATCCTGCTGCTAATGATGAAGCCTCGCCTGCTGAGACGGGACTTTCGGCCTGGGCGGTCAGGGCCATCGGGGTCACAAGTTGTTGGTGCAACAGGTCTAGCCTGCAAAATTCTTACACACAACAGCAACATACCTATGGACATTTCCAAGCATACAAATGTGCATCCAGAGCAGCTCTAACCATTCCACACTAACTTATTCCACATCCCTGTGGAATGCGATTTACAATTAAGCCATATGTGCTGTAAATTAAACCCCCAGACCCTGATGACAGACAGCTTGATTCCAGGCATGAGAAAACTTTTTAATTGCAACGGATCCAAAAAGCGAGCAATGCTAACACTCCAGCACGGGGCCAGAGGTTGAATTTATACTCGGCGCTGTCCCTCTGCTGCTACTCTGAAGCAGATATGGTTTCGCCTCGGCCTCAGGTTTCCTAAGTTCCCCATTCCCCATGAAAGCGGATGCTAAATTGCTGGAAATTACATGCGTGTTGGTTGTGGATGATTTGGAGGCCAGGACGGACGGGAGGGAACTGAGGCCAGGTTCTCCAAATTACAACTGCGTCAAAGAAGCTGTTGTGCGCCAACG
Source organism: Leiocassis micropogon (assembly GCA_028565275.1). NCBI lineage: Eukaryota > Metazoa > Chordata > Actinopteri > Siluriformes > Bagridae > Leiocassis > Leiocassis micropogon. Next base: position 23,193,067 of record JAOVVA010000004.1, on the reverse strand, counting down.
TGAGTGTGAGCGGACCGAATGATTTACACTTTTCCCTGTCACTTCGTATCACCTCACAATTAGGTCTTGCCCCAGAATATGGTTAAAGCCTATACCGCAAGGTTTTTTCCCCCCCTTCTTTTCCTTTTCTCGTCAGCCGTGTTCCCTTTGTCCAAGCCCGTGCTCGTGAGAGCAGCTGCAAAAGCTCAAGTGTGCCTCATTTCTTTCTTTTCACTTTTTTTAATGATTGGACTGACAGGATGAATCGAGTCCAACACGGATGCTAATAACATGCTGAAATGAGGCTCTGTTCTCTGCTGAAGAAAGAAAATAAATAAAAAAATAAAGAAGTGGAAAAAAAAAAAAAAAAAAAAAAGCAGAGGCCATGATGGATAATTAGGCAGTATGGCCACTGGAGTTGGGTTTCTAACCTGAGCAAGAAAAGTGCCAGACATCTAAGAATACCTCAAGGCAAAGTCAGGATACCGTGATAATGGGTCACCATCAATTTCTCGCCTGCTAAATTATTTAGTCCGGTAAACATGAATAAAACCGTGCAAAACACAGCAAAAACCAAACTTCGAACGAATAAAATTCAGACAGTTCCAGCACTTTACCGAATTCAGTCGGCTAAATTATTTCACGTTCCACACAATAACGGCATCATCAGCCTTCTTTCCTACGGTCTTCTGCCTAACAAAGCTTGACAATATTTGCACAACAGCTCTACTGATCTTGTGTCTCATTAAACCGAGTATTTCCACGATGTGAAATTAGCGGCCCCTCGACACAATTATAAGCCACTGCCTAATGATGTAATGTGTTTGGCGATGTACAACTCACATGCTCCTCGTTAGGAAAATGAGGAAGTCAATTAGCCCTGTCAGGGAGAGAGTCACTAAAACCATGACCCAGGAGGAGCTGTACCCTCGCCCCCTCATCCCACCGCCATTTTTTTTTTTCTTTTTCCTAAATCTGGGTCATACAGATCGTCCGGCGTGGTGTTTCGTGTATGCCGCTCGAATGACTGGCATCATTCACAGATTCACAGACATCTGCCAGAGGGGAGGCGGGAGCATTTCACTGCTGTTTAACCCACTGCGTGGCCATGTCCAATCAATTGAATGTTTTTCTCGGTCTCGGAGAGGCGGGGTCGTGCAGGGCGGAGTTTATCGTGGGGACAAACGCCTTTGATTGCCGCAGCAAGCCTACAGCCTCAGACAAGAGTCGACCCCCACTGCCCTTCGCCTGGCTTTACTTCGGAGTCCTTTTCATTTCTTCACAGTGCCCCCTTCTCCTCCTCCTCCTTCTCCTCTTCTTCTTAGTCCTCCTCTTCCACCCTCCATTTGTTTGCATAAATAAAGGAACGGCAAACGAGTGCAACCTTCCAGCTAGCATTCTGTTCTATTTTTCAGCTCCGTCTGTGAATGGTGGGCCAGGTTTAAATGGGGAGGAGAAAGCCTTCAAGAATGATAACAACACACACACACAGACACGCTCATGAGAAAAAGAACCCCAAAAGAATGATGTTGGCCAAGTTAAACGGTTTTAACTACGCACTGACACTGGAGAGAGATATATTCTTATTGGTTTCTCAGCCCACGTACAGACGGCATCTGTCAATTCTGAAGCGGGGAGAATCGATCCACCAAAAAGAAAGGAACACATTAACGAAATGTCACTCGGCCCTGATTAAGGTGCATTCCGCGCCCAAACTTCAACACATGTTCAACAAAGGAAAACACTTTTGTATGAAACTTTTTTTTTAAATCTTTTTGTGGGAGTCTGAAGTATTTGGCTGTGAGAAAAGTACTGGGCAAACCTTCTCCCATTATTAGTCATGACATTTAATTTCTTAGAAAGGTTCCACATGGTTCTCGCCTTCAAGCCCACTGGCAGTGACGTGCGCGGTCTCGGCTTGAATGTTTCACCAGACGTCAAAACCGGGGCTCGCTGAGACAAACGCGGCCTTCAGATGTTCCCTTTCTTTGGCAAGTACAGTAGACGGCATGTTCGGTGCAGTGATGGAGGCGAGGCTTCGGACAGCACAAGGTCATAAATATTTTACATGTTCCATGTGTGAGACCATTTCAGCTTCGGAGAAAGAGGAATCAATATTTCACTTCTCAGGCGCTCGAAACGAGCTATGCAAACAATGGAAACTCTTTTAATCAGAGATTAATGCATTTCAAGTTGGCTACATGGTAAAAGCACAGAGTGTGTACTGTAGATATCTGTCTGGTCTCAGGTGTTTGATCAAAAGAGACACTCAGTAAAGACTTGTCCATCATTGAACCTCAGTGGGTTGTAAAAGTCAGGGGTCAATGGCATTGATTTGTAGCACCTCAGAGGCTGAAATTCAATTCTTGTAACACCTTGCCAGCTCATGACATACAAGAGGGTATTTAACAGAAAACCCAAACAGTGGGACCATCAGGTTTTTTTTTTCTACAAACAAAAGCTTCTTGACGTTTATAAGAAAATATCTCTAAACCAGCATTTTAGATACAAATTATATATAAATTATAGCAAATGAACAAATTGACAACCTCTGACTTCTCGACACTTGCGAACACATTGAATAACAAGAGCATGAAACATTTGCAAGGTATCAGAACCATGGTTTTGTTTTCTGGACTTCAGATGATCGCAAAGCAAAAAAGTCGAGTAGTGTTACAGTAGATCTGGTTCTATCTGATCCTCTGAAGTTCATTGATCCACGAAGAGGGATGGATCGTTTTACTGATGGACGAGAGGATTTTCCACTGTCTTCCACTCCATTTGTGTTTTGTTTCCTCATACAGTCACACAACGGGAATGCAGGAACATCACATCATGAAATACGTGTCCCAGGATGTGCACGATCCATATCCTTATTCAAACAGGTACATTCACTGATCTGTATGCAAGTCATTCAGTGGAGCTATTCGAAAATCAATGAAGTATGATGTAGCATTTTGCTGTCTGGCTGCACAGGCGGAATGAAACGGCCATTTTCTAAAATAAAACAACATGTCTTTTTCAGATCTCTCAAGGAAAGAAAACTCAGGATTTGGACCAAGTCAAGTAAAGTTGCCTGATATGTGCTCTAAAGGCTGTATATATATACCTATATATATGTATACATATACGGGTCATGGGGACAAGCAGGCAAAGATCGTAAGGCCACCGATCCAGCCTCCAAACTTTCCACATCACAATCCAATCAAGCACTCATGGAATGCGCCGGACAAACAAGTCTGATCCATGGAAGCCCCGCCCTTCAACCCAAAGCACCCAAAGGATCTACTGCCAACGTCCAAAGCACACACCCAGAGTCTTGTGGACTCATGTCAGAGCTGCCCTGCAGCAAAAGCCAAACCCAGACATTATTCGGACTGTATACTGAATACGGACCTGAGTATTAACTTATTTACACCTTCATAAATCAATACTATACTCACATGGTTCTTGTACCTTGAGTGCAGTTGTGTGTGTGTTTATATATAGATTAGTTGCAGTGTAAGTAGACTGCTCTTAGTTGACTGTACCTAGTATAGTGACAGTAAAGAGTTTCTGAAATCAACAACATTGACAACTTGAAAAATGGAAGCAAAAAGAAAAAAATGGTTTTCATTTGTCAGCCATTCTGATGTAGATTTACTGGTGTGCTTCAGATCATTGTCCTGTTGCATGACCCAGTTTCAACCAAACCTTAACTGTCTGCCTCACATTTGCCTCTTAAGATATTCTGTTATAAAGGCGAGTTCATCGACCTAGATCGACATATTGACTGCAAGATGTCCAGGCCCAGTGGCTGCGGACAAAAAACTCATCAAAAATCCTCGAGCCCAACTCATTATCCCTCCACCACCTTGCTTGACACAGGGTTTTTTTTTGTTTGTTTTTCCGAACATGGTGCTGGGCATTATGGCCAAACAACTCCACTTTGGTCCCATCTGTTTATAGGACATTATACATTGTGGTTTGTTTCTGATGCAGTTTTGCAAAGCTCAGTCATGCTTCTGTTCTTTTTAGTCAGAATGGGCTTCCCCAGGCAACTCTTCGAAAAAAACCATACTTGTTCAGTCTTCTTCTAATTGTGCTGTCATGGACCTTAACATTTTACATGCTCAGTGAGGCCTGTGGAGTCTGGGATGCAACTCTTGCATTTCCCTGAGCATTATATGGTCTGGCTTGGAGGGAATGTGCTGAGACATCCACTCTTAGGAAGATTCTCAACTGTCTTGCATGCTTTCTGCTTATGAATTATCTTTCTCACTGTAGAATGTTGTTCCAAATTATTTGGAAATGGTTTTATAACCCTTTCCAGATTGGCAACAATTGCTTCTCTAGGACCATTGTTTATGTCTTATGCATTTACATGGGCACTAAGCTGAGCTGCCGTAAATCGGCAGTTTCTAAGGTTGGTAATTCTCATAAACTTATCCTCTGCAGCAGTGGTGGCTCTTGATCTTTATGTCTATTATTATTAAAAATAATAAAAACAAAGAAACACCACTGAGAGGTTGTGTCCAAACATTTGACTAGTAGTGTATATACATTTTACTTACACACACACATGTATGTGTTTAGTTTTTTGTTGTTTTTTTAACTGCCATGAGCTCCTACAGGAGTACAAAGTTTTTCTCATGATGCTGCTGGAACCTGTTCCCAGGCCTCTACATGCAATGTTTATGGGGGACCTTCACAGAGGGGAGTCATTAAACTAGAAAAAGGGCCTAAAAGGGAAAGAAAAAACAAGTACTTGTACCAGACATCCACAAGTAACTCAATCTCATCTGGGCTTTACAGCGAGAAAAAACCGAGGAAAAGAGAAAAAAAAAAACGTCTTTGCAGAACACATGCCGTGAGTATTATTAAATTTCAAGTAATAACAGAATCGCATTTTATTTCTATGCTAAAAGGTCACCCTGGTCTTCATCATCAGGTTTCAAGTAAAACAAGAAAAGAAAAAAAATCATTCAAACTTGTGTTTTAATTGTACAACTGAACTGAAGTAAATAGTTTATATACAGAAATAGTATATAAGACTACTTTCCTGGTGGCTTAGACATTAATGCATTTTAACAGTGACAAGATAAAATTTTATATGCAGCATCAAAAATATAGTGAGTCCCTGACAATGTGACAACGTGTAGTGGTAAGGTTACCTCTAAAGTGTCCTGAACTACAATATTTGGGGGGTTGAAGCCCCATCCAAACAGCAGGAGTAGGGGATTTGTTCTGCTTGGGCGCACCGCTGCTTTATTCACATAACCCCTGAGGTGGCAGCCTGTCAGCACTGGATATGGAAGAAAAATCAAAGAGGCTGGACAACAATAAAACTTCCCTGTGAGAAAGCCAATCATTTTCCCCATGTTGTGTTTGCATACTGAATTACAAATTTTCCCACTTTTACTATTTAAAAAAAAAAAATCCTTGTGTATGCATTGAAATTGGTGAAATTAGGAAAAAAAAAAATGCAAACCGTTTCCTTAACTAGCCAAAGACAGGCCAAAATAACAGCAACTATGCTGCATTTTTGACATGTGGCACAAGTCCGAAGAGAATGTTAAAAATGATGCTAAAATCCTTTTTTCCTCTGTAATCAAATAAACCTTAGGATTAAAAAAAAAAAAAAAAAAGAGTACTCTAACACCTATTTGGTATTCACTCAACAAGCCTCAGCCTGGCATTTTGGACATTTATATTCATGTGTTTTTGATCAACATATTTATGAAGTTGCATAGTGTTAAGTCCTGATACAAATGGTAAAATGAAACAATGAATCCGTTTTTCTTCCTTTATCATTAAGTTCTGCACAGTAATACTGATTTACAAATAAAATTGTATGCATTCTGTGAGAAAATGCCGCAGTGTTTCCGATGTTATAAAAAACTTCAATGAAGAAACCTCATTTTTTTTTTCTTCCCACAACCAAAATCTAAACACCATCCCCAAAGTCCTAATGAAGTGTCCGAAATGGGCTAGTAGGCGAGCAAGCATGGTGAGTTTTCTGCTTCTGTACTCCAGTTTCCCTGTTGTGGCTCTTGGTCATGTTGTGGTCTGATCACACTGGGTGAGTGTGTGCACTTATCACTGGCTTGCCACTGCTGGGATTACACACCACAGACTTGTGGGAGCACCGCTCCGGTCTTGTTAATCCAATCACTCATTAAAATTTCATGCAAATCCCTCAGACAGATGCAGTCACAGGCGGCGATTGGGCCGATTAACACCCGGAGTGAGAGAAGCTCCGGTGTTGCTGGAGAAAGCTCTCGAGATGGGGTGAAACATGATCTATAACCAGTTGATGAAGAAAGAAAAAGTCAATCTTCATCACTCATTTAAAGAACCTTTCAGGCTTACAGTTCCTGTGTGTTACTAGTGCTGAAAGTACTAAAGCATGGCATTACGCCATCCCAGTCCTCACTACACCTCAGTCCCTGCTAGACTTCAGTTCTTAGTCCTCAGCACGCCTCGTTCTTCACTACACCTCAGGTCCTCACTACATCACAGTCCTGGTAGGGGCCCTCATTAAAATAGATTTCACAGGCATAGTAAGAATAAGTCACACAAAGCTGAGGTGTGAAAAGTCTTGAACATGCTTCCTAAATGTATTCTGTGTCTTAATGCCTTCTGAACCCCCATTTAAAGAAACTGTAATTTAGGAAAGCTTAAAAATGCTCAAAATGGCTTAATGGATATAGTGCCTTGCTAATCATTCGGCGAAGATAGACTTCAGACTTCTGAACTTTTAAACATATTATCCCAAATTGCCTTGAAACTAAAATAGTGTTTGAGCTATTCTCTGGCCACTGTACCTGCAATTTTGTAGCTGTCGACATGATTTTCAGGAAGGGCTTTGTGACAAAACTGACTGAATGGGACCGTGACAGCCAGCATATCTGCAGTTGTCCGTTAAACAATTAGCTCAGTCCAGCCTTGACTCTGTGGAGGCATGAAGAGTTTGGGAGGCGGGGGGCAAACCTCTCCAACAGCTGGGCACCTCTAAATGGAAAGCTATGAATGCCCTTCAAAAGCCCTGACCATTATGAATGGTTCTGTGTATGCCTTTGGCATGGGTAACATGGGAATCGATGGAAGCATCTGTTGAGTGCCGCCGGTTCCAGATGAGTGCCCATGCAGCTTAGCAACCGTCCCAGTGGCCCCCGTTATGACCAAAGGGCAGCCGGATCGGGTCCCTTCAAACCTGTTGCCAACATTTGGGTAAAAGATAGCGTCCCCTGAGGCTAGGACAATGAAGCTGGCTCGACGGAGATGGAAGACACTGTTGTTTAGACGGTCAAAGGTCAACCGAGTGAGAAGATCTAGCAGGGAATCTTCATCAGAACAGATGAATCCCCTCGGATGTGTGCCATCTTGTTTTGTTTTTTTTACTGCTACTACTACTGCTCTTTGCTCTAGCTTCTTCCTTCCTGGCAGATAGTTAAACGGGTGGCTTCCTGTCCTTGGACCTGTTGAAGCCTGAGCCCCTCTGAGGGTAATTATCTGTTCAGAGGCACTTAAGCAGATTTGGGGTCTGGGTAAGTAGACATCTTTTTTAGGTTCTTCCTTCTCATGCTGTCCCTCAACTGAACCCAGGGAGGCTGGGAGGATCCCAGACTCATGATAAATGAAGAGAGCTGAGAGACATACGAGATACAGAGCCAAAATGTGAGTTGGCTTCAGGTGTCCATTCATCACCGATTGGCGCCGATGACCGAAACCATGCTCTCTACGCACAAAGTGTAAACGCTTTTACCACATGGAGCCAGGGTGGGTTTACCTCTGTGGGGGCTCAACAGCACTGTTGAATTGTAACGTCTGTTTGTTGATAAGCGTTGATTAATTTTCTACGGCAGGTTCTTATTAATGTCCTCATTAATATGTTATCACGACTCCGCGTGAACCGATTAAGAAACATTAATATGGTGAAGTTTTCTGTGAAGAAATTATTTTAAGCATTTTTTTTCACACACGCACAATTATTAAACCATAAGCGAATAATACATTCAGGGGATTTATGGCCTGTATTTGTGCAAAAATTGAAAAAAGACAGGCCAGTTCTACTTTTTAGACTTTTTCAGAACACTTGTAAAAGTGCTCCGCAGTATCAATAGTAATTCATCCTCATTTAAAACAGAAGACCATATCAAGGCCATTTATGTCGAGTGGGACATAAACCCTATTCCGGGATAGACTTAACTGGATCAGTAATAATTGAATCATGGAATATCGGTGCAGAGAGAGCCTCTTACTATAGAATTATAAGTAGGAGTGCCTGGTTGCTTAATATCGAGGGACAGCGGTTGATTAATATGAAATGCTCAATATCACCCACAGTTGATTACGCGGCAACTGGATGCTCCCGTCATGACCTGAAACAACTCATTTCCAGCGCGTGCTTTAAAATAAATGTAGTAATATCTGGGCGAGAATGGAAAGTACCTAACCCTGTCAACTGGCTGGAACTGAAGACTCTTCCTTGCTCTCAAGTGACACTGAAGTGAATTACATATGACAAAAGCAAAGTAGTCCAAATCAGGGAGCAGTGGGATAGTACAGGAGAGTCATTCATCTTCATTTCATGGTACACAAAGAAAGAAAAAAGTAAAAAAAAAAAAAATGAGGGTAGGTGCGCGGGGGAGGTGGGTGTTGTAAACAATATGTGAAAATTGTGCAGCAGAGCAAAATGGCTGTCACAGAAGTCTCCATATTCAAGAAATCCAAAGCTTTTTTTTTTTTTTTTTAAGGAAAATGTCCTCCAAAATTCATACTTATATTTTTTTTTACTTTGCATTTTTGACACAAAATTATGCATTAAAATCATTCTCACAGCTGGATCAGAAAGCTGTTGCGAGGTTTTGATGGACTTTACCAGGAAACATGATGAGCATCTCACCCACAACACTGTTTCCGTGAGTTCATCATGAGTGGGAGATGACTCTCTGTGTGTGTGTGTCTACAAAAAAAAGTAATTGCAATCATGTCGATGACGGTTTGTAATTAAACGTGAAAATTTACTTATAACGTTAATTTCCCCTATCTATCAAGACGCCCTTGTATTTTAGCATCACTTTCACCTGACAAGCCAAAAAAGCCACTAACACACACACACACACACACACGCACGCGATTGCTAAATGATAATAACAGATCTCCGATGGTGAAAATGCAGCTGATTTGCCATCTATGCGGAAACATACACAATGCATGTGCTTGTCTGCAAGACTGAGTGTATTCATCCCCTCATCATCATCATCATCATCCCACTGTTCATCTCGTGCGTACAGAGAACCCCGCTATTGGACTACAGAGCTAAATGGGTACTTTCCTCGGGAATAAATAGACTGAAAACCAAAAGAGTTTGGGCACTAGGCTCCATCTGAATCAACAAGACTGTTTGAGCTTTAGAGAGTTTAAAGCAGAGTTGGTTTCGCCTCCTCACTTCTGTTACAAAGATCCAGTGAACCATTTCAGGTCGCACAAGAGTTCCAGCAGCTTGGGCTTTATGGCTCAGTGTGTGGACCGCGTAGTGTTTAGGCATACAGACGGAGCACTAAAGAGCTACATTTTTTAGCCTTTAAACCTTCTCCCTATTGCCTTTCACAAAACACTAGCATAATGCAAGACAAATATTATAAAACATTAAGCCTCAATTATTAAGCTAAATAAAAACTTTTCTGTAAATAATTTGCAGGACAAAAAAGAAGTGGTGTTTATAAAAATCAAATCATTTCAGAACGTTCATATCCCAAGTACATGCAAGTTAACACATAAAGAGATTATACGAGTTACATTCTCAGATCAAGTTATCAACTATAAATCTCACGCAATTTGCATGGATTATTGCACGGACTGATGTATGCTGTTGATTTACAAAAATGCTCATTTTATTACAGTGCAAGCAAACAGCCTTATCCACAGCTCTTACAGAAACACTTTGAAATCCATCAAAGCAGGTTCACTGGGTTAGGCACAAAAAAAAAAAAAAAAAAAAAAAAATACAATTGAGAATGTTTTGTGAAAACCAGTCATATTATGTTAATTGAAGAATGGAATAAATATATAAAGTGAGCCAAAACAAACCGAAAAATTATGAGAAATTAAACTTGTAAATAATCAAGACACCATTTTCTTATCACCCCACTGCACTGACACCTAATTTACATCTCCAGATTTTAATGTGCTCTGAGACTGATTCATGTTTTTTTTTGTTGTTGTTGTTGTTTTTTACTAGATTGGAAGTGAGCGAAAATAACGTCTTTTTGTGTTTTTATCCCTCCGTTGCACTTTCCCTTTTAAGGACCTTGATTATTTGTAACAATTTTCTGACCATCACTTGGCTGTGTCTGAAACATACATTTTTTGCACATTTCACCTCTTTTTCACAGTTTGCACTCAGTTTTTGTTCTATTTAGGATATGCAAAACTGTATACATTTATACGAGTTACAATTACATTCTGCATCCCCACACCCTTTTTTCCTTTTTTTCCCCTTACTACTGTTTACTGTGATAACCTGCTGCTGCTATAACACAATAATTTCCCTCATGAGATCAATAAAATCTATCTATCTATCTATCTATCTATCTATCTATCTATCTATCTATCTATCTATCAATCAACGATTATAAAGAAAATCAGCATTTAAGATTTTTTTCTAGATCTGGTAAAACATTTTTAGATCAATTTAGCTTATGCAAACATTTACACAGAACTTTACTATAAGACGGATAAATGGCACACTATATCTTTACAATATACGATGTGAGGACAGAATACCACAGCTCACTGGCTCACACATTGCTGACACAATAATTTATCGAGTAATAACCACTAGATTCTGTTCCTTGCCATGAAACTGTTAGATCATAAAACCGTATCGTTCCCACGCTCTGTACTAATGCACAAGTTAACAACAAGTTCACTAGACGCTTTTTACCTAATCGGTTTCCAGGATACTACAACATGGGACTGGGCAACACATTGGAGCAGTGGGCTAGAGAACAGTTTTATCATTCGTCCACACCTGTAATTATAATCTCAACACATTTGTGCATTTGTGTGTACTTGTGAAATATTGTACAGGATAATATCAAATAAAACATTACGAATAATAATACACATTCTTTAATGAAGAGAGAAGAAGTGCAAAAAGAGAAGTGTCTAAGGGAATAAAAATTATTCTTACCTTTTATAGGCCAAGGACACAGCAGAGGGTGACCAAAAAAAAAAAAGAAGAAAAAGAATCTGACGTTAGATTATATTATATTATATTATATTATCGTATGTTAAATACAAGCAGCAGAGTTATTATTTTTAAAATAAAAATTCTTTTTATTATTGAATAAAATTTAGGAGTTGGCAGATTTAAATTATACAGCAAAGATTAAAATTTTTAGCAAGTACACAGAAAATAAAGACTCATACATTTTGCATGCACTAGCAACACAGTCACAAGATGAGATTTTCCTTTTACATTATTTAGTTGTGATAGAATAATTAGACATTAGTGTTTCTCGTGTATGAGTCGTCTATCAATCAAAGCGGAGGACCGGATCCTCTGCCACCAACCGACAATGAAAATAAAGCCCATGTGAAGATTAAACGCATGCGTTAATTCAGCACATACACCTCTCACTCCCGTTTATAATGTTCGCCAGGTGAACACAGGCGCTAAAAGAGCACTAAAGATCTCGTCCGTGTTTATGTACACTGCACATGCTCATTGTTTAAGTCTTTTAGTAGAAGGCTAAAAGTAAGGTAGCTGGACAAAGACATTTATTTTTATCCGCTTTTTAACCCAGCAACAATATTCTCTCTGTTTCTCTAATGAGGTTTTTTAAGTGTATCTTTATTGAATGGAGGACAAAAAGATGGGGTTTGGAAGGAAAGCGCAGAGGAGCAAAACCCTTACAAGGCACAGATTTCTTGCTGTCGGCTAGGCCAATAAAAACGCTAATTGGTCACAGAGCTCGTGTCCGGTGAGACAAAGGGACAGGACCCCTGCCCCGACAGAAGGCCTTCAGTTCTCAGCGCACCGCCATTGTTCATCTGAAAGAGCCTGATAACTTCAAGTGCATTCGAGTAAAGAGAAGAACAATGGAAAAAGTTTGTTTTAGAGTAGACCGGTGAGAGACAGGAATGTGGACCGGAGCTCGACAATGACAAAGAGCTCATTAGAGGATTTTACTCGTTCGGTTGATATGCAGGAGAAAGACCACTCCAAGACACGCTGGATCTGTTTCCTCAATAACCATCAGCGTTTGACTTTGCTCACCCTTTTTCCCCTTTCTCTTCAATAAACATCTCTATTTCATTTTCTCAGATTTGTCCAAATCCACGATTACAGCGGGGAATTATTTGGAAGAAAGTAAACTTCTTTTCTTTTTCTTTTTTTTTTTTCAAAATAACTTTGTGTGAGTTATGAGTATTTATCAGACCAATGAAGCTTGGCCTTTTTTTCCCCCATTAAAAATAAAAAAGCACAAAATCGGGGAATCAACACCCTCCTTTCTTTGCTCTTGCTTAGTAGTTACTCCATTAACCATTCCAAAGTAACTAAGTACACACCCTATAAATCAGCATAACTGCAACACATTGCATCAGCTAAAGCTGGGTTTTTGTTGTTGTTTTTTTTCACTTGGTCATAAAACATGTTAAACTAAAATGGCAAATAAATCATGGTATAACATACAGAGGCCTGACAGGGCATGGAAATTTCCAACAATTTCAACTACAGAGATCTCAAGTTTCAATGCAATGCACTGATGCGTGTTAGAGAAAGGGGGGAAAAAAAAGTAGCGCAGTGATCAGATATTATTACAGGAGATTTGCAAGCAGTTTCAAATAACACACCAGGCTCTTTAAAGTGACTATGAAAAATCACTTGGAAATTGAATCTTTAACAGGTATTCCTATAAACTACCAATCAACACTGCTGTAATCTCACAGCTGCCAGGAATCTATTATCAGTCATGCAAAATTTCACGCATATTTCGTCCTTTCTCTCGCTCCCGCTCCATGTGCTCCCGCTCCTCTTGCGACTGCTTGGAGAGTCAGCTTCAAGACTTTAGCAGTGAAGGAAAAGAACAAAGAGCTCGGAGTTTCCTGAAACACTTTTTACACAGAGATGAGAGACTGGAGGTTGAACATCTGGGCGGTTAATTCACTGTAGCGTCGGCTCTGGCGTAACGCTCCGGAAACATGCCTGAACACAACTAATATTAATCTGCTGTTAGGCTTGTGAGATATAGATTTTTTTTTCCCCGGCTCATTATTTAGCCTTTGACAAAATAAATGATTTTAAAGTCCAGTACCGATAGTCTGAAAAAAAATTTATTATATAAAAACAAATATTTCCACCATTTAAAGGTCCCATAAATTGCTTTTTTTTTTTAATACAAGCTTCAAAGCTACACAAAGTGTCTGGTAATGCTCCAGCTAAAATATCCTCAGCATTTTGTTTTAAACCTCAAACTCCCTCGGTTTTACTTCCTTTCCGAAACATGTCGTTTTCAGTGTAAATGAGCTACTGCTGAGACACGCAGAACTGAGCAACAAACGAGGGGAGGGGCTTGTCCTATATGAGGTCATTAGAATGTGTGTCCATTCTTTTGACTGGTAATGTGTATATGCAATGAAGATTAATATTAAAAAAATGACAAAAAAAGTGATGCACATTTACATTGCTTACATTATAATCTGTTAACAAAGCTCAAAATGTTTTTTTCTGTTAACCTGCTGCTTAAAGTGTCTGTACATTTCTAAGCATCTTGTGAAGAAATCCTAATGTATTTAATCAGTTTCTAATTTTTACTATTAATGTAATTTATAAAGTGGTACCGTATATCAGACATTTGTATATCAGACAAACACACGTTTGCATTTTTATTTTTTTAAAAACCTTTTTGGACCATTTCTGAATTAAAATTTTTAATATTGATTTAATATCTTTCATCTATTTATCCCATGATCCCGAACTCAAAATGTTCTTCTTATACTTTACCAGAAATCAAGGCCCCTCTGCAAGACCTGAGAGCCATAAGGGTTGGGCAGAGCTTTCAGGAGGTGTTAGATTATATTATAGATTTCAAAACTCCTACTTGAAACCTATCGCATATTCGTGTTAATTGGTGCATCTTCTGTTTCACTGGAGACTGCTCTTTGGAAAAATTTTTTTTTTTTTTTGCATTATAACTTGAATACGCTTTCTCAGGTGTTCACTTGTGAACCTCCTAAGCCAAAGGTTAGCAGGTCTAATAATATAACGGAATTAGAGTTCAATCAATTCATCGCACTACATCGCATGTCCCGCTCACTCGTCGTGAAGAGCTGGTTGTCATGAAAGCAGAGAGAAAAAGGAACACATTCACTGTCCAGTCTCATCTCTCACTAGTTCTGTTCCCTACCGGGCCCGCTTTGTTTGAGCGAGTGTTTTTAAAGAGGCCTAAGATGTGAGTCATCTTGAGTAAACCCGAACACAAATGCTGCTGCTACAACCCCTCCTGACCAAGAGCCTAATTTGCCGCAATATATTGAGGTCTCTCCCCAGTTGAGCACAAAAGCCGGAGGATGAGGAGCTGAGCTGCCCCTACCCGACACTCCAAAACCGCACTGCTCATGTAACTCGAGGGCTAATCAGATTGAGGGAAAAATGAAAAGGCTTTCCTCACGTAAACCCCGTCCCCACCCCATCTCACTCCTTTTTTTTTTTTTTTGCTTTTAATAGATGGAAAAAAACAACAACACAGTAGTGGGTTTTGGGCTGCTCTCCTTTCCACCCCCGATGACCTCATCATTGCTGGCTTTGTTGAGTTACCCTGGGCAACGCTGGCCTGACTGGATGAGTGGCAGCTGGCTGTGTGTTCAGATGACCCCGCTTTTAACAGGAACATCAGCCCCCTGCGAGAAACCCTGAAGATACCACCCAGTGCTGCAGGAGGTGACGCCCCAAATGTCCATCCTGAGACATTAACACTATTTTAGTTCAATTATTGTAGTGTGCCGATTTTTTTACACAATGTATATCAATCAACACCCTATTGTAAGATTCTATCTAATTATGGTTAAGGTTATGAAATGAGTTCCAGACATATCAAAAGTTTGGACACTAGTTTGGACTTATTTTCTATATTCTAGAACAATACTGGAGATTTCAAAATTATGAAATAACACAAATGGCATTACTGTAGGTCATTAAGGAATAAAACAACGACAGTCAGTTGTTATTTTAAGACATAAAGGTCAGTTGTTCTGAAACAGTATTGTGTCAAGTGCATTTGCAAAACGCATCAAACATCATGATGAAACTGGTTCTCATGAAGACCTTCCAAGGAAAGCACGACCAAAACGAACCTCTGTTGCAGAGGAGAAGTTCATTTAACAAGTTCATTTAACAAACAGCACCTCAGATTAAAGTCGTTATGAAGTCTTTACAGAGGCATAAGTAGCAGACGCATCACAGTATCAACTGTTAAAAGGAGATTATTGCATATTCTCGAAGACTACAGGATTGTTTTATAATGTAGAAAGAAAAAATAAATAAGCAGAAAAGACCATAGAATAAGAAGATGCGTCCAAACTTTTAAATGGGAGTGCATGTGAAATGGTCTGCACCAAAATATTGCTTAAAAATAGATTTTTTTTTAAAAAAAACTAGTAAATTAGTTTCTGCTTTGATCTTCATGAGGGTCAAAAGCTTCAGGTTCAGTATCTAAAGATCAGACAATTAGCATGCTGAGCATTACAGATCCATGATCTTCAGGTTTTCAGGTGCATATGAGAAATAAATTGTTTTAATGAACCACATACAGTAGTTTCATGTTGAATTGTTTTTCTTCAAATTTAAAATGTGTTATTTTCACCCAGATAACAGGTTTTATTTTTTTTTAACTGTTCATTAATCATTATGACAATTTCAGCCTTTGCAGCACTGATATCACAAAAGCCTGCAGGACAAAAATGAGCAATTACAATTCCTGTTGTGTCTTATGGGCATTTTTGACCGTCTCGGTTTACTGTGGGTGTTTTGATCAATTTCCAAAAGAAGGGAAGAACGGTGTCTTTAGGCTAGTTTTTAAGTGTGACAGATTATGGATACATCTGTCTCATTTAATTTCCCAAAGGCATATTACAACTGCAATGTGTTGCAATACAGCTGCAATATACTATTATCACTAATGGAGCAATGCGTAGCCTACTTTTTTACATCTACATCTGCATAACATCTAAATTTCATCTCCACTCACTTATCATGGCTTTATCATGGTGTCGTTATGGTGTAATTGGAAGAAGAAGGCGATCTACTGACACGGCCTACTGGCATCACAGACGTAAGGGATACGCCAAAAGCATCCAAAAGCCAGACGAAAAGTGACTGGTGCAGACAAAATGTTTGATTTTAGATATAACAACCATTAGACGTGAGCTAACAAGTTGTCTACGTTAAAATGCCACATTTAACTGAACATGAGAATAAAATGAAACAACCCTTTTTTCCCCCTCAGCTCTTTTCGGTTCCAGGCCTATGCCATAAATTACTGGCTTTCCAGATTTTAAAATTACACTGTATTTGACCAGGACATTTCCGCTTACTAAAATCATCTGTTTTCAAGATGAATGTCGAGCGCACTACTGCTGTTCTGCATATCTCTCATTTTTATATTCTCAGTTCTTCACTTTTCCTGACAGAAATATAACATAGCTTCAAACAATTAGGGAAAAATGTTAAATGTACTGTATAACATTAGTGTTAAACTTTCATTTCATTTATTAATCATAATTACGTAATAGTATTGATAATAACAGTAATATTACTTAGTATTTGTAGTATTAGTAACAGCAAAAGTACTAGTAACTGTAGTAATAATAAAAACAGTAACAGTATTAATAGCAATATTATTATTATTATTATTATTATTATTATTAACAATAGTTGGAATAATGATAGTAATATAGTATAGTATAGTAATATTAATAAAACACTTTTAAAAGAAAGTTAACTATTTATTTATAGTAACTTATAGTAATTCTAATAAAAAAAAAAGCTTACTAGTAAAATTTTTAAGTGTAGTGGTAATAGTAATGGTAATTATAAATGTAATGGCAATAGTAACAATAGAAGCTATAACAGTATTAGAAGTAATATTTGTCTTAATGGTAGTACTAATGATGGCACTTATGTTTATAGGATGTTTATAGAAATTTAAATAGTAATTAATAGCTATTTTAATAGTTAAAATGAATATCAAAAGTCTACAGTGGTAGTATTAGTAATAGTAGTAGTAGTAACAATAACGGAAAAAGTATAGACAGTAGAAATAAATATCATTTGCAGTAGTAATGGTAGTAATAAAAAGTATTAGAAACTATTCTATAGAAATTAAAGCAGTAACAGTAGCACTAGTAGAAGTAGTAGTAGTAGTAACATAGATAGGACAATTTTAATAGGAATTATAATAGGAATTAAGAGTAATTAAAATCATTTTAACAGCAAGATTTATAAAAATGTAGAGGGCCAAGATTTGTAGTAGTAGTAAAAGTACTGGTAATAGTAAAAGTAACGGTAGTGATCATAATAGTAGCAGTAGTAGTGCTATTAATATCTGTAGTATTAACAGTAACAGTAATAATGGTAATAGTAGTGAATAACTGTTTATCTTTAGCGACAGTAGCTGTAGTATAGTAGTGTTATAGTAATAATAGTAGACATAATAAAAGGTAAGGCAGTAACAATATAGTATTATTATTACTACAGTACTGGTGGCAGTAATAGTAACATTAGGAGTATTATTGATAGTAATACAGTAGTAGCAGCTTTAGCAGCTTTAGTACTACACTTGATGTAGAAACAGAGAGTTTTAAATGTTTTCCCCTTATACAGCTTTTATAAGCATTAAAACTACACAAGCCTGGTATCGGAACCACATCTGACTTTATCTTCTTGACTTTGACCAAAGACAGACTCAAACAATTTCTGCTGGAAACAAATTTCATTAAACTGAAATGCTTTAGGGCGAAACGCAGTCTTCCAAAACTACCCATGTTAAAATTAATCCCATGTTCAAAAAAAAAAACGCAATGATGATGCAAGTTTTTTGGTTTGTTTCTTTGAGGTTTTGTGTTTGCGTGCGCGCGCGCGTGTGTGTGTGTGTGTATTAAGGTATGTAGGTGTGAGCAATACTTTTTGAAAACAAACAAAACAAAAAAAAGAATTGGACCACTTCAGAAGCCTCGTCTCTTTTCATTTCCTCAGTATCGTAAGTTCTGTTCCTGTATCGTTATAGAAACATCTGACCTGTGCCTGTTTACGTTGTTAACCATGCACATTAGCAATCACCATGATATTTATCTGTGCGATCGGCGTGACTGAGAACAGAGCGATTGTGCTCGGTTGTAAATGATGATGAGGGTTTATTTAATAAAAAAAAGAAAAGAAAAAAAGTGATACAGGGGGAAGGAAGAGTAATCAGGAAGATGTTCCTTGACGTCCGTGTCGTTTCTAGTAGACGAGCATGAGGCCAGCGATCAAGAAAAACGGAAACATTTGTTTAAAGCTTCTGTTTCTCACGTTTTCTTTCCTCTTGAGCCAAAGCTGCCAGTAATCTCACTAAATCACACACAGGGCTTAGATCATCCAATATAATGATCCTTGTTCTTGTTCACAACTTCTCAAAGGCCCGAGCTGTCAATACAAACTTCAACATTTCTCATGCATGACTAAAACCTTTCACAGTCTTGATTCTGTGAATGACTTTTATATTATATTTACTACGCGGAGCCGCTGTTCACATTGCTCTGGAGCTCGGCACTTTAACAAAGATCTGAGAACGATTTCATTTCGAATGAACCGTAAGCATGCTTTGCTAACACTTAACCCGAACACCAGGTGCATTTATTATAACATTTAGGTTTTTTTACTAGATCATTCTGCAGTACTTTTGCAGCACAGTCAACTTTTATTCATAAATATGCATCCATCCATCCATCCACTGAGTGTCCCGCTCATCCTGGGTACGGTTGCAGTGGACCTGGAGCGTATCCTCAGGGCACAAGCACTCACGCTCATACACCCAATCATACACTACTGGCAATGTGAAAGCACCTACAAACTACAATACATTTCTTTGGACTGTGGGAGGAAACCAGAATGCGCAGGGAAAACCCACCAAGCACGGGGAGAACATGCAAAGACGGCGGCCGATTCGAACCCTCAACCCTGGAGGTGCAAGGCTCATCAATATACATTTTTATAACGAGTTAATCCATCGACACTGATACTATCACAATATGTTTGATCTATTTGTTCCGATTGGGTAGAAAACGCTGATTAATTTAAAATGTTTTCGTAAGGAACTTCCCAATGTTTGGGCACTTAAGGTAAAGTTAGAAACTAAAGTAAAGTACAGCATAAACTTGATCATCTGTGATTTTTGCTATGCGAACTTTAAGGGAGATCGAAAATAGTATGTAACTGCAAACAGATAAATAAAATATAAAAAACTTTTAGCAACACTTTTTTCTGACGTGCTCTGATAAGAAAATGATCAACTTGAATTGCTGATTAGTTTCCTCCAGCAGAACACCCTGTCATGTTTCATTCTTTATCTTTCACCTAGTGGACTGTTCCATTATCAGTCATGGGTTAACAGACAGGACTTCCCGAAAGAGCTTGTGCCGAGACCCGTGTTAGCCCGCTGGTTAGGAATCTGTGTCTGTGACGAGAAGATTATGAGCTCAAGTCTCAGGACTGGAGGTGTCTGACAGGTGTGAGGCTTCAGCCAGATGTTTTAACAGCACCACTGCACTGTCTTATTACTGCTGAAACTCCTAATGTTCTACTGAATTTACCTTTCGAATTTACCTTTCCATCTTTAAATCTCAAGAGATCTCAGCATTGCTGTATCTCCCAAATGTTGAGAGAAGAGGTGAGCGATATCACAAAACATATATCATTGCATGATTCATAAATATGTAAATGTACAGTATTAGATGGTTTTCTAAAAAGAAAAAAAAGTAGAAATAAACTTCAACAAAAGCAGTTGTATTCCTGAGAAAAATAGAAAGAGAAATTTCAAGATAATCAGTTGCATTTCTCTAGAAATTTAAAGAACTGTTAAATTGCTCAAAAAAGTTGTATTGTTCTGAACAGAAAAAAAAGAAAGAAAGAAAGAAAGTAGGATGTATTTACAAAACAACTGTAATTTTTCTAAAAATAAATGAAAGAAACGTTGAGAAAAACAGTTCTATTTCTAAATAAGAAAATAAGAAAAAAATGTTGAGAAAGATGAAAGAGAAAAGAAGAACAACAGTTTTATTTTTCAGGGAGAAAGAGGGAAGAAAAAAACAACAAAAAGTTTGTTTTTTTTAAAGAGAGAAGAAACTTCAAGTAAAATAGTTCTATTTCTAAAAAACATCCCTAAAAACAGTTGTATTTTTTTTTTTAATAAATAAAATTTTTATAAAATTAAATTTTTTTAAAAACGTGGTTGATTATAATGTATTTAATATCTATAAAATACTTTTTTTAAATAACATTTTCTATGATTTAAATACATATATTTAAAACTGAAGTATATAAATTTCACAGTTGTAAAAATTAAGTTTTACATAAAAAAAAGCTGCTTCCAGTTAATTGGTCATTTAATAATAATAATAATAATAATAATAATAATAATAATAATAATTACAATATCCACACTATCTCAGAAAAGTCAGTTAGAACTATTAATGCAACTGTAGCTTAACTGGAGCGAGAGCTTTTCCTCCTCTGCCTTGCATGTAATCTAAAGAGCGTAATGTACAGTAAGCATTATATATAACCGAGGTGACTGTTATTTAATTTCCCGTAATGAGCATTCTACATAGGGATTCGGTTTGCTATGTAGTGTTGGAACGCTAATAAAATTACCCGAGCTCAAAGAAAAGCAAAATGTGATTTTCTGCCCAGCTGGGAAAGACTTCCTACCCTGTCTTCATCATTTCGCTTGTCAATACTTGCAAATAAATTCTTTTGTAGCTTATTGACTGACGACTTGCCTGGCGGGAAGCGCGTTCGCACAACTGGCACCTCCACCGAGGCCCATGAAGCAGGTGCGTAAGAGACAGGAGGAGGAAAATTCTACTGCAGTAGATGCCATCCCACTTCATCAGAGCGTTTTACCGTTAAAGGCTTATCGATTTCGAGAACCTCATTAGGGCCTCTTTTTCTGACAGGTCCGTATGAATCAGCAACCGTGACGTAGCTTAATAATTCGTTCCAAGCTGCCCTTGCTCCACTCTGCCTGTTTCAGCAATTCGATCCATCAAGCAAGGTATTATGGGAGAGGCAGGAAAGATCCATCTCCATCATTACAATGAAGAGTCGAGTTACTGGTGTCATTGAGACATTGAGAGCTATAAAGTCCAATTTGGAAAGAATCTGATATGAAGAGCACATACTTATTGGTTGCCTTCTTCCTGTCGGTGACGTGCGTCAACTATTTCCTACCGTTGTTTCTTTTTTGTTTTCACTCGTCAGATGAGCGACCGACTGAGCATTTACAGATCACTCCCGGAAGTGAAACAGGACGACGCTAAAAGCCGAACAACACGTGAAATATGAAAAATATTCACTATAATAGAGCAAAATTTCAACACGTTTTATGAGTAGGCATGCTTACGCAGACATGACACCTGTACCTATGAGCATTTATGGATTCATGATCTAAACATCACCTTGTTGTTTTGGTCAGGTAGCCGCAGGTGTCGGATTGAAATCTGATGTGGTGTTCTCCTGGTGGAGCTCAGGGTTCTACACGTTGCATGATCTGATTTGCTTTTTTTTATGCAACGTACCTGTAAAGAGTAGTTATATGAGTTACTGTACCACACCATTCTTTAGACACTGCTGTGCGTGAAAGTCCCTGAGGATCAGCAGCTTCTAGCAGCAGCAACCATGCTATGCTGAAATCACACTCTTTCCCTCATTATGATGTTTGGGATGAACAAAGCTAAATGATTTTTTTATGCATTGTGCTACTGCAATATGATTGCCTGATTGTCTAATTGCATAAACCGAGTGTATGTTTTTTTTTTGTGTGTGTGTGTCACTGCGATATTACAGATAGTGAGACGCGCGGAGCTGGACCTGCGGAATCGCTGCTTTAACAAGGCCACAGGCATCTAGCCTTCCATATCTGCAAGCGACCATAAACCCGGGCTCATGCTACACTCGAGACCAGAGGCCCCTTTTTATTAGAGCACTTTAGCAGACCTAGAAAATTCGAAAAGGTTAGATAAGGCATTTTGTCCCTTGCCATTTGTTTCCTGAAACCACAAAAAGGGAAGAAAAAAAAAAATCAGCAGCCTCAGTTAATCCGAAGAGACGTGCAGGCCACGGGGAAAAAAAGTACAGGATCCAGGAAGAAAATACTCAGGTTTGGCTACAGAAATTTGCAGCAGCGGTGATTGATATGAAGCAGAAAGAGACAAGCCCTTAAAGCAACAGATCCACGACTCTGTGGGAATACAGGATTTTTCACAACTTTCGACTGGCCGCTTTCACAACTGCTTAATAATCGGTGCCATTCTCACAGCAGAAGATTGGGCAAGCCGCGCTTAAGATGTCCTCACTCCAACGGTGAAGAATCTGGTTCTGATTAATAACACTTGGCTGATGCACTATCTCAGCAGAAGCCAGAGAATCAGCACCGCTTCAATATTGTTAATCCTTATTTGTACAATCCATATTGTATGAAATGTTAGACAGTTAAGGTCAGGACAAGAAACTTTCCCCTGAGATTTTTCTCCTAGCAAATGAACTCAGACAAAACCACTTTGCTGTCTGCGAATCCTTGCAAATTGTATGCGAGACTAAAGAACGAGATCTGTCACTAAATCTAACTCGCCCTCATACTTTCTGAAAAACTTGTGATTTATTATCCTGCATCCAAATTATGTCCTCCGAGAGTGGCTTCCAAGGTAACCAAGAAACAAACGGCATATTATTTCAGCAATTATCATTCTGGGATAATAGTTTAAAATAAAAAAAATTTTTAAAAAAAGTTGAAACTCCAGGGTCTCAAGTGATCCCTTAAACAACCTTATAATTAAAATTGGCATTTTAAAGCTTTTTATTCCCGTGCCTTAGTGTTACAGACACTAGTACTGATTCTTATGTACTTATATTCAATCAAACAAATTATATATAATTCATCATAATTCTGTCAAAACTGATTGTCCGATTCAATTCTCTCTAGAACTTGTGCAGGAAAAAGACGCATTTTGACAAGTTTAAAGCGAAAGAACTTGAATGTCCTGCACCTCAACTCGACTGAACATGTTTGGGATGAACTGGACCGCTGGCAGCAGCCCGACTTCATCGCCTGACCTCATGAACGCCCTTGTGGCTGTATAAACACAAATCACAAAATCCAGTGGAAAGCCTTCTCAGAAAAGTGAAAGCAACAGCAAAATTCGGACATGGCGATGAATCAGGTTAGCTGAGGTGTGGGGAACATCGCCAACATTACTGCCTGTTGTGCAAGTCAGTCTCGCACAACAGCCTCGACACACCCCATTTCAGGAAGATTTTTAGGCTACACCATCGGCTAAACACTTGTACCTCATGCATTTTCATGCAAACCACTAAACATGAAAATGCGAATGGAATGAGGCTTTTTTTGAAAACCGTGGTACTGCTCATCTCGTCCAGATTAGATCCTCAGCATCTCGCCGCGATGGCCACAGGGTTGCCTTGAGAATTAATCCTCGGAGAGTCGTCGCCTCCTCTCTGCGGCCTATGAGCTGCCCTGATGTCTAAATGAAGATGTTTTGAAGTCGGCGACGGACATAAATTCATTAATCACCCACAGATACTCCCACTGTCATGTCTGACAAGGCTGAGGAAGCGTGTTTGCAGGAGAGGCTAACATATAAATCATTCAACTTAGCGCAGCGGGTCAGGAGAAAGATCGCAATAGGGGGAAAGCAGGGACTGGACTTGGGGGTCCTGTTCGATGTCAGGGACATGTGCATATGAATTAATAAGGAACAGGGCTCATGCTCAGGTATTAATGAAGAGCACAAAGGACGCGAGGCGATCAAGGGCTCTGGTTGATGTAGACTGTATGACTCAGTAATTGAGCTTGTGCAATCAATACATGCTCCTTTCCCCCCCCCCGTGTCTTCTCCAAGAACCAAACAATACGTATTCAAATTCTCTCCTCTTGCTGCCCTGCAATTCTGTTCGACACGATTCTGAGCAACGCCTTTCCCACTGTGATCGTTGGGGGAGCCTTATTGACGTTGCTGAATTTTCTTTAGGGGATTATGGTGGAATTAATGTCCAGTAATCCCTGCCGAATCTTTTGGTTCATCCTGATTTACAAAGCACGAAGTGAAATACAAAGTCTGTTTCCTATTTACAGATCAAAGTTTGATTTCTAAAAGCTGCTCGAAACGTTTTCAGTTTGTTTTTTTTCCGCCACAGGACAGAGAGCACCAGATGACAAGATGCCATCTTTTTGGCATTACAGTGTTGCATGTTTTTTGATTCCCACTTCTTTTTTTAAATAAATGATTTACAAGTGTGTGGAGTATTTCAGTACGAGTCAAATCTCCTATCCTACATATACACGGAATCAAGCGGCAGCAGCACAAAGCATAAAATCATGCAGATACAGTACAAGCGAGAACATTCATTCACTGTCCATATAAATTATAAGAATGGGGGGAAAAAAAAAGATCTTGTTGGGTGTGGTATGGTTGATGGTGCCGGACGAGCTAGCTTTAAAATTTTCATGCGAAAGATTTTCATGCGAAACAGCTGCAAAAGTGCCGAAGTGCGTGAAAGTTCTACAGGCCTAATTGATGAGCGAGGTTAGAGAAGAACGTCCTGGACTGGTTCAAGCCCACGGAAAGGATACAGTTACTCTTTTTAACCGTGGTGAGCAGAAAAGCATCTCAAGACAGCAGGACACCACAGTGGGTTCCACTCCTCTAAATTAAGAAGGGGAATCTGAGGTTATCTGAGCACGGGCTTACACGAAATCAACAAACAAACCATGACGTGTATCTAAATGTAATTTCTGAGGAAGCATGGGTCATCTCCCACGTGTGTTTTTTTTGGACTGTAGGCTCTACAGGTATCGAACCGATACTGCTCGAATCTACTCGTTCTTCTGCACCAATAGCGCATTTCAAGCCCCTACGTGCAGCTCCTCTTCCTCCTCATGTCAATGTTGATAACTTCGATGAAAGACTGAAACTTTAGCTTGGAAAAGAACCACGTTGCGCATTGAAAATGCTTTTATATGTGCATGCGCACGAAAAGAAAACGTAGCATTATGTAAGCTGCCTGTTCTAAATATGTATACATATTATAATACATATCTTTCAAACATTGACGGAAATGGCCAATGGATGGCCTTCTTTCAGACGTAATTTTTTTTAAATATAGAATAAAAATGATTGATTTTGCGACTTCAATAACGTTGCGACAATGTTGTTTACGAGCAGTCGCCATGGTTCGAAAGGACCACCACAAGCACGCGAAGGGAAAGCAGGTCATTTCCTGTCAAATCAAAAAGTATTTACTGTCCATTGAAATACATTTTTAGATATGTACTGTAATAAGCACAGTTGTGTGTAGTAAAATTTAATAAATAAATAAATGAAACAAATTTGAAAAAAAAAAAAAAATTAAATAAAGTGCTTCCAAAGCTGATGCAGGAAATTTCAGTCTTCAGCTTCATGGGAGAAATTTGGACGTGGACTGTCAGCCCAATATCTCTCGTGAGTTTAGCTGCGCAGTGGATTAATAAGGATTTTACTCGACACGGAGTCACTCTACATGCAAAGCACTTTCAGGGTTCACGCACTAGCAGAGCAAGAGCAGGTGTATTCAATGATATGCTTCAAGACATGGGACATTCCCAAAAGTTCTGTGCGCACTGGGCTCCAGGTGCCGATATCGGTACTCGGTCTCGGTACTCGAACCCGAACGTTCTGACAAAAAGTGATCTCTGTGTATCCCTAGTGGTTAGATATTTCAATTGCCATCTATCATATTTTATTAGTTTGAGTCTTCCAGCCATATCTAGTCTAAGGCGCAGTAGCTAAACCGTAAATCTAAGACCTTTTTGCGTAGTTATGATGCATTAAATTATTAAAAGTGCCAACTGTGTTGTGGCTGCAATGAAAACTGAAGCAGTGCTGATTCATGCTCATGCGTAGCACGGATATGACAAAGCAGCCGAAGATTGTAGAGAAAGATCGCGCGCTAGCGAGACAGCAAGATGCGGTTTCGTTTGCATTACTTTGATGTACAGTGTTCATTAAACTGTCACAGTGTCTCTACAGAAAAACAACACCATAACTGCATCAGACACAGTCCACCGAATGCTTCAGGTCAAATTCGTGCAAATAAAAAAACATAATAATGTTAGTAGTTCCACTTATATAACTATGTAGGCCTTTTTAAAGCCAAATGAAAGCGACTACAGTACAACACTCGCTATATACATTTGCTCTGCTGTGCTAGAAAGCATCACGAAGTTCATTACCACGGCGTAAGACAAATCAAACGAATGATGACGAATGAACCAATCATGAATTACTTTCCTATAAAAGCAGCCGTGCTCTTGTTTCAGTGCTAGCTCATGTGCATCCGAGTGCCCTGTCCTCTCTGTCACACACACACACACGATGCGTTACTGCGTAGTTTTCATTCTCTACACGGAGTGAAACTGCGTGAATATATAAGCATGTGCGTGCTTTCTTTTTCCTCTACGAGCCAAAGTTGCACGTCCTAGCAACCATGTGGAGTTTCATTTGAGCACAACTCCAAACAACAAGCCAAGAAAATGTTGAAGTATATTGTTCCCCTTAGAGGCACAGACAGGCACAGATGCTGGGAAATGGCAAGCGAGTAACGTTAAGTAAATATTTTATGGAGGGTAAAAAAACAACGCCCGTACAGAAAGTGAGTACAGCACAATTACTGTTCATTCTGCTAAAAAAAAGGAGCAATAATCACTGTTTGGAAAATCTCATATTTCCTTATCAAAGGTACAGGCCATTAAAAATTGCACCATTCCGAGGTCATGGATGATGAGACGTGCTAAGAGCTCGCTTGTTTCTCACATGTTTAACTTCTTTCTTCTACAAAGTGCTAAAAAAAAAAAAAAAAAGAAAGAAAGAAAGAAGTGGCTGTACAGAAGTTCTTAATCCATCCCCATCCAATCTGGCCTGCTTCAATGTGCTGATTCGGGTTCTTTAGTTGGCTCCTAGCTGTCAATACTGCTTTCTGAAGTGATCAGTGCAATGATGCTAGCGGATTGATTGTGTGTGTGTGTGTGTGTTTTTTTTTCTGGGGCTACAAACCCTGTAAAAAAAACAAAAAAAACAACAGAAAGTCTGTGAGGAGAGCGGACCATACAGTATCTGCTCCTTCACCAGGCCTTCAGCAGATCTCAGAGTCTTACGGTAGGTTTTGGAAAAGGTGGAAGAGGCATGGCTTCAATACTTCAGAGGTTTCAGTTTAATGTAAACATATCCCAATATGGATGTATATTTACTCAAATTTATCCAGAGTGTGTGGGAGTGAGGGTAGTCAAAATGTCTGATGTGTAAATATGTTTTTTTTGTGTGTATGTAATGTACAGTATATGTATCAGTTTACATTTTGAGGTGAACTAATGATTTTTCCAAGGTTGATTTTTTTTTTTTAATATATATATATAAAGGCTGTTTTCCATTTAAAATTCAAAGTGGCATATCTTCTCTTTCTGTGGGCCGACTGCGACGAAACCAAGCCTATATGTTACCTCAAGATCGGCCAAATATAACTGTGAAAACCCCATTACAATTCATTCAGTAGTTTTTATGTGATGCGTGAACAAACAAACAGAAAAACAGACCGAGGTGCAGAGAGAGCTGATTGGCTGAGCTCTCTCAGAGGGGAGGGATGAGAGGTACTTGCGCTCCCACATTAATCACGGCTCTACAGCCAATCAGGGGCGT
>JAOVVA010000004.1:23120527-23154902 GCA_028565275.1 Leiocassis micropogon | reverse complement strand
TGCTACACACATGAACGCACACATGCGTGCACGCACACTGCAAACGTAGAGGCAATGCAGGGGCAAGCCAAACAGTCCGCAAATGATGCTCTAAGCCAGGAATATCCCACAGAGGGAAAATTAACCATATTCTGCAAATTAATCATATCTTCAGAAAAAAAAAGCCCTCCCAGGAAATATGAAGCACTCGAAGCACATCAGAAACATAAAAGCTATGGTTAGTCATTTCCACATGTTAATTCTATCAGTATGGAAACCCCCCCCCCCCCCCCCCCCCCCCCCGCTCTTCAGCAGCAGAGCAAATCCATCTGGTCCGGGAGCCAATCTTGTGTCACACGCCTCCACTCGGCTCGCCGAGGGCAGAGGTGGCTCCCAGCACTCGCGCGCTCCCCGAATGGAGCTCGGAGCATGTGAATTACTTTGTGATTTGGGCAGAACGAGGTTAGAGCGCACGGAGTAAAGGTAGCGTTTAAGCAGAAGGTCTGCCAAGATCGAAATTGGCTCGCACATGTTGATCTTAATGCCTATCCTCTAAACAGTGAACACATCCTCGGGGAGAGAAGTCGCCGGCAGTAGGTTGCTCTTCAACGTCAAGCGGGTTTCAACATCTCAATAGAAAAATGCAGCTCCCAGGATTCTTCGCTTTTCAAGATCTCTGTGTGGTTTTCTACCTCCTGTCAGCAGGGCCTACTTTGCGAATACAGGACAGTCGGCACAGTCGAGGGAGCGGAGCGAAAAAAAGGACCTACTTTTTTTTTTCTTTTTCTTTTTTTGCAGTGCTGCTGTTAGCCAATTAGCCGGCGCTGTAGCTGTGACATTCAGGAGGTTCAGCGGTGATAAATTGGACAGAGTGGCCGTAAGGGCACCCGAGACCGAGACCACACGGTAACTAAAGAGCGCTGCGAGGTTTAGATTTTGCTTCTTAACATGTCCGGCGCTGCTTACTGAAATCTTGCAATCTTGCAAATCACCTTAAACAGAATAACACCGTGGTGCTAAAGCTCTGTTCATAAACACCCGAGTCAAACTTGAAATAAAATTCATGTATGTGCGATGCACATATTATCTGTTTCTAAAAAAAACAAAAAAACAAAAAAACAAATCCAGATTTATAGCCAGGCCTTATGACGTTAAGCTACAAATCAAAATGGGGATGAAAAGGAGGGGGGAGACGAGCCTTTCCATTCTGCCCCGATAGCGTCGCCACGGCAGCTGCGGGGAAATCTCCATGGCAACTCCCACCTGGGAGCACTTGTTAACATGAAAGAGGCTTTGGCCTGTATAGAGCTCAACAGGTTGGGGAGGAAGAAACGGGGGGAAAAGAGAGAAAGATGCTGGCTATCAATCCGTGCGCAATTTGTCATCAGCTTTTCTGCTTTTCTCATACAGCGCTCGCTCTCAAGGCCTTTACTCTCTCGCTCTTTTTTTCCTTTTATGAGGGCAAAAGAGGTTCTTTAGTGCAGACAAAGTAAAAATACAGGAAACCAAAAAAAGGTAAAGGAGGGAAGACTAAAAACGCATCAGCAAGCATAAAAAAAAAAATAAAAAAAAAAACAAGGGCTGCCAAAAGCTGAAACCGGCGCTGAAAGCACAGTCGTCTCTGCTAAACTCATCCAGAGCGCATAATTCCATGAAAAGTCTGATGGTTCGATACAAAATAGAATGGTTTAAGTAATGACTAAGATGGGAGAGATTTTCAATTTCGAACTGAAATGTGGAGGTCATTATTTTCCTTTTGAAGACGCCATAATAGAGCTGGCTGAAATTTATTCGCGCATTTTGAAGTAGAACTACATTAATGCTAAGATACCCTTCCATCTCCTAAATCTATCTCATTTGGCCTGGCTGTAAAAAAATATATATAAAAATGGGGGGCTGAGAGCAGGCCCCCGAGTCCCTGATGGCAATTCATCCACTTCATTGCTTTCAATATCAATTATAGAAAATGAGAGTTAAGTCACAGGAGTCGGCGAGGACTTTCTAATATGGGGCCTCGGCTGTTATTTCCATCTTTCCGGCTACGCACGGGTTGGAGAGTAAGAAATCCTCTGGAGCTCCTGGGCACATGGAGGATTTGCTGAGGCAGAGAGGACGTTGAGCATTTTATTTATTAAAAGGCCCTGCTTTGACTGGGAAGACTGACAGGTGGACGGCAGATTTTTTTCTATTCTGTAGATTTTCTCTCCTCTTCCTTATTTCTCCTCCAATTCTATCTATCTTTAGTGTTACAGGTAAAGGTGACGTATAAAGCTACCAAGCTTCTCCTCTCAGGTTCTGTCCAAACTCTGGCCTTGGGGCGAAAAG
Organism: Leiocassis micropogon; assembly: GCA_028565275.1. Classification (NCBI taxonomy): domain Eukaryota; kingdom Metazoa; phylum Chordata; class Actinopteri; order Siluriformes; family Bagridae; genus Leiocassis; species Leiocassis micropogon. The sequence continues at coordinate 23,152,598 of JAOVVA010000004.1, read as the reverse complement.
TGGGGACATTATTCAAGGGTTCAATTTACCATTCCTGGGTTGAAGTAATTCAACAGATTCTCAGGATTACGTGAAGTGGGTTAAAAATTTAAATGTGAGGACTTTTTAAGTGCTCCAGTCCGATCTACTGTATTCAGTAGGATACATTAGGAGAAGTTGGAAATAGAGTAGACATGTCACATTTATAGTCTAATTAGGTAACAAACGAGTAATAACGAGTAATATATAATGGTAATAGCGCTAATGGAAAATTTCTAAAGAATGAAAATAAAAAATTGCATCAAACTGATACACAGAATCATTATTTAGATGGAAAAAATCAAAGCCGAAAAAAATCGAATCCAAAACTATGGGGAAAAAACTATTCAGTTATGTATCGCGATTCTTTTGTATGGCAATTCACAAAAAAAATTCACCAACAAAAGTATCGCCACACTGACTCCAAAATCCATTTTTCTTAATTTATTTTAAATTTATGTCTGTTGGGTAAAATATTGCAGTTCCTCTAAAATCCTACAGGTGGTGCGGCCTGTGATTCAGGAACAAATTATTTGACCTGTTTTGAATTGTAACTGAAATCTGAAATAAACTGAATATTGAATCGGGATATTTATATAATCATGCTGCTCACAGAATCGCTATACAAATCGAATCGACACCTAGATATCCTTATAAAATCGTGATTTCCATCCCTAATACTCAATACTGCGTCACAAATGAATTCGATTTTGATTTTGATTTTTTTTGTACTGCAAATGCTTACCTATTAAATTTATTGTTAGAATTCATTTTTTTTTATCACATGAATACTTTATTCATTATATTTGCAATGTAAGTGATTTTTTTTTTTTTTTGCGAGATTTGTGTGTGGTTTTGTAGAAGTCATGTCTTTCCTGTATTTTTCCCCTCCTGTGAATCGTTTTAAAGCCGGGTGGTTTTTCTAGGAAAAAAATGATTATGGATGGTTAGAGATTTTTGGATGATGCTCAAGGTTATTGGTGTCAGTAACCAAAACTTGCAAAGTGGTATCGTGACTTAAAATGAAATATATCCATTTTCCCTCCTTTTTTAATATAACACTACTGTCTATTGTAAGCACAACAATATATCGAGCTTTACAGACTATTCTTTGCTATATTATACACAACATACCTAGATATAAAAAAATATATATATATTATTATTACGATCATCATTATTATTATTATTGAATCACTGCATTCAAGCAAATTTTTTGTGGCTTGTTTTTACTCAAGCTTGTAAGTTTTATTTAGTTAATAAAACATTTTCCCTAAAATGAGGCAAGCAGTTTCCAAAACACTGACTAATCATGACTGCGTATTAACTTTATTACTGGTCCTGTTAAAACTTCAATAATCCAGAACACTGTAAGACTTACGTTAGCAGATACATGGGGTATAAAATGTGAGAAATAACGCCTGACAAGTCATGCTGTTGTTTTCATTTGGATTACTTTCCTGTATTAGTGCATGAGTATATTAGTAAGTGTTTTTAATCCAAAGTAAGTTATAGTGTTGTAGAATGTGATAAGATTACGGCAGTGCTGTGGTGATATCACATGTGCACGATGCTATCAAAGTACTCGTGATGACCGAGATTTTTAGTCTCTCTCTCTCGCTCTCTCACTGCCATGTAAACAAAGACACAAACTGCTGGAATTGGCTTGTAAAAATCAACACAGCATTTTACGTTTTTTTTAAATAAATCCTTTCCTTAAGATGCACGCGCTTGTCTCCTGTGCCGATTGCCTCTGTAACTTGCAGCTACAATATTATATTATTTAAAGTTATGGCAGCAATAAAACAGATGCCGCACCTAAAATCATTTTCAATAACCTGTCTTATAACCCCAGCTAAGAAAACAACCTTATATGATATCCATATAACATCGCCTTAGAATTCGTCGAAACCAAGTTCACTGTAAATGAGGGAAAAAAAGAAGAGGAAAAAACAACAGACCCTTTATAAAAAGCAATGTGACACCACATGCCCGCACCAACAGGGTGAAAAAAAGAAAAGAAAAGCCAAAAACGTTGTGAAAGAAACCAAGGCCGAAAAGTCATCGATCGGCTATTTAAGAGCTCCTGGGTTTCAGTGTGCCAAAGTCTTTTTAATGGCCTTTTTTAATCTGTGGCTAAAAGACCAGGCCATGCGATGTCTGCAAATAGCTTTAATTAAAGGAGAGGAACGGCTTTTCGAATGAGCAGCCGGTTGAACTGCTTACGCTCACTCTGTCCAATAAGTAATCGACCGGAGTAATCAGGTAAGCTTGTCACTGATGTTTTACTCCTTCTCTGGACTTGTTTAGACCACGGTGGACTACTTACGGTCATAAAATCCAAATCTAAAATATAAATATGGTGGTTAGCTTCGTTTAGGACTCTTACTCAGAGGAGCAGGGACTGCATAATGCTTCGAATTTTAGTCTTATTACATTAAATTAAATGATGCATTTGAAAATAATAAAGACAGATGAAGATGCATTTCCTGTCATAGTTCTGGAGCTTGTTACCGGTGCCATAATTTAGTCTACAATCAAAAAAGGGATATGGGGAGAAAAAAAAAAATCGGTGCATATAAATAATGGAATGCCCCCAGCAACCACTTTGAGTAAATACAACTAATTATTGACACACCGTGCCAATTCAGATTTTACACGAAAGAAACAAGAACATTAACCAAACCTGATTGCTTTATAGATGTAAACTTTCCACTAAGCATTTTTTTTTCTCATTATTATTATTATTTTTTTTATGATATGTGTAATAAGTGGCCTTAAATCTGACCCCCCCAAAAAAACTGATAAATACAAATCATTTTTAAGAAAAGAACGGACTCTTTTCATCCCTCCATGCTGTGAAGCTCCACCTGTTCTCCCCTGCGCGCCCCAATCCGGATGAATGGGTTCCTTAGGATTTTATTTATTTATTTGTGTCCGTCCTGCAGACTTCCCGAAATCTTCCTGCTGCCTTTTCATTTTCACTCCAAGCGCCTTAGTCGGTGAACCATTTCCATAATCTCCATTAACCACTTCAAATGGGCTCTTTAAGAGCACTCCAATTTGCATAATCCCATTAACTGTGTGGTTACTGCGCTGCCTTTTACAACAATCCTTTGCAACATTTGTACATAAAGTAAGTAAAAAGAGAGAGGGGAAAAAAAAAAAACACATTCCTTCCTTTGGGAGAAATTATCACCCAGGACTGTAGTAGCATTTGCTAGCCGTGCTCCTCTTTCCTGTTCGCTGTGAGAGAAGTTGAACAGACACTTTCGAGACTGCTTTTATGACTACCACCTTCAATAAGTAGCATTAGCACTGTTTAGTTCTTGCGTTAGCACTCAGAGGTATTAACCGTGCACGTAGTTTTAGTTTTCGGTTCGTATAAAAAAAAACTTAATACAACAGGACATACAACAACAGCTTGGACTGCACAAAGTTCTCCCTGCTATAATACACCTTTATTTACCTCATCAGCGAATTATCCGGTCCTTCATGACTTTTATTAGGTGTGTTCAAGAAGTCGTGAAAAAGCGTGGCCCTTTGGGCCGCCCCAGTTGTAGCGCATTATCATTTAGGCCCAATTACGCTGTAGTTAATGAACTATAAATTGGATTGCTGTGCCTGCTGGTGCTCGAACTGGAATTTGTGTTAGAAAGTACATTCAATAACGGTGATGAAAAGTAATAAAAGTAAGGAAATGTGCTCAAAGCTGATTTTACTATATGATGTATGAAAACCTTAGAGCAAAACCAATTTAATTACAAAAGCTTTAGCAGAGATGACGATTAGTAAATAAAAAATATTTTAACAAAATTCTAATTACAATATTGAGGGAACGCCTGGCGCTATAGCCTCCAAGCTGATAGATAATAGTATTTTCAAAGTGACTATAATCATTTAGTTTTAAAAATATATGTTGTCAGCCTGCCAAGCAGCCCGACAGAATGTTCATCTTATTTACGGGAGGGTGCAACTGGACAAGTAGCCCGTTGTGCAGAACCAATAGAGAAGGGGTGGAGTCAGACATGATCTGGCTCCTTATACCAGGGTGGAATCAAACCAAAAGTCCAAGGGAGTGAAGACGATGCTGTATGTTTCAGGTTCGGTCTCTCATGGGTTGAGGTTAGGGTTATAGGAGACATTGGACCAGGTCTGACTCCACCCACTGGACTAGTGGTTCTGCAGCAAGGGCTACTAAACCAGTTTTTTTTTTGGCAGCTGGACAAAATTTTTTAAATATCAATATAGTTTAATATTATCATAGACAGACAGACAGACAGATAGATGGACAGCTTGAGCATCATCCAATGTCTTCAGTGGACCTCGCTTTGTGCACTGGTGCGCAGTCATGTTGGAACAGGAAGGGGCCGTCCCCAAAACTGTTCCCACAAAGTTGGTGGAATAAAACTGTCCAAAATGTCCTCCTATACTAAAGCATTAAGACTTCCTTTCCCCAACTCATGTTGGAACATGTTGGAACTGGAACTGCGTGATCTGATGTTATCTGCCTTCAAATGCTTCCTTCGTAGGATGCAGCCCCGGAATTGAGACACACCCTTACGACTTGCTGAAAAGTGTTAATACGCTAGCAGGCTAGCACTAATAGTGTTTTGTTCATGGCAAATTAAAAATACAATGTGTAAAATATTCTTCGGCACTATGGAATTAGATTTGTGTCAAAAAGAAAAGAAAAAAAAAAGAGTTTTTCAATTTTTGTTCCTCAGTTTTTCAGTTTCGCAGCTGAGTTTCTACTTTTCACTTGTCAGAGTTTCAGTTTCGCTCCTCAGAGTTTCGGTTTCGTGCCTAAGGCTTACTGTACGTTTGCCCTTCTGGCACAAGCGAACAGTAACTTGTGTGCGTACCTGTGTTCCAGCGCTGTGTCCTCATTGGCCAGCTGCTCTAAAAATTATTTCATTTTTATTAGATCTTTTTTTTTTTTTTTACACAGATCCAATTCTATACAGCATGACATTATCAGCGCTGTAAACCTTACATCAAATACAGTGTTGTACTTTTTTCCACAAAGCCTTCACAGCACAAAAAGTCTTCTTCTGCCAAAGAAGAAAGCGAGCTCAGTATGCCCTGAATATGTATTTCATTTTCTCTACGACCACTCAGAGAGTTGTGCTGACCATCTGAGTAGAAAACTTCTTCAGAGCAAGTAGGCCTGTTGGTATTTTTGTTGCTTAATCAATCTGTTATTGTGGTTGAAAGAAATTGAGGGACTGAGGGAACATTCTCAGAGATATAGGCCTGTTTTTCTTTTTAATACAGGCTGTTTATTTGACTTTTTTGTTTTTCATTTTTATGTTTCTAGGGAATGAAACCATGTCCTTGCATTTTTTGATTACAGTCTGTTTCAATAAAAGTGCTTATAAACTGTCACATGTGGCTTTGACTTGCAACTAAACACCCAACCATTTTAACCCCTTAACCCTTTTGTGTATTGATACTCATGCTAAAAATAATGAGATATGGTTTTGGATCTGTATCACCCACCAAACCATTAAATAACTCAACATGCATTCATCCATTCATTTATCCATTCATCTTCTACACTGCTTATCCTGTACAAGGCCGGTTACAAGGCAGGGTACACCATAGACAGGGTGCCAATCCATCGCAGGGCACACACACCGCACACTCACACAATCATTCACACACTACAGGGCCATTTGGGAATGCTATATTTCTTTGGACTGTGGAGGGAAACTGGTGTACAAGGAGGAAATCCACCAAGCACGGAGAGAACATGCAATCTCCATGCACAGGTTGGGAATTGAACCCTCGACCCTGAAGGTGTGAGGCCACAGTGCTAACCACTAAGCCACTAAATAACTCAACATGTTTTATAAAATTCACAAACATACACACACAAACTACAAACTGTGTTACATGAGAATACCAGTGCTCTATCAAAATGAATACTGCAGTAGTGCATAAGACAAAATCTTGCACAGGCAACTGGTGAAAGTGATTTTTCTCCTCCTTCATTTTCTTCTTCTTCTTTTTTTTTTTGGTTCGACTCCACAGCCAATCAATAAGCAATCTGTTAAGGTTTTACCCAGAGAAAATGCTCTTAATAAAGACTCCCCTTGGGCGCCACTGTGAGCAACAGAGAAACTCGAGCAACAACAGATGCCCGCAGCCGCGCTGACAGGTACCTGTGTATCACCCCGGTCAGATCTGTCCTGCCTGCGCGTTACTAGGACGGTAATTCACACCACCGTGCTCCTGACTGGTTCCTGGCCGACACCAGCGCTGGAATGTTCTTGGCTCTTGGATCAGATTGCAGATTCCCAACACCGCTCTGACACACAGTCACTCCCTCCGGAGAAAAAGGCAGGGAGGATGATGAAACCAACATACATGTGACAAATTTGAAACACACACACTGTACAGTGTGCACATGTTTGCTGTGCTTGTTCGTCACCTATGTGGTTCTGGATTTGTGCCTTTTCCTGTCTTTAGGAAGTACATTAATCTTTTATTCAGTTTCTTTAAACTATAATCAAAACCTAGGCTAGGTGCATAGCAATTGAACCTACTATTATTATATTTTTACTGTCACGGATTAAAAGGTCAATACAATGAAAATGTTTGGTGAATAAAGCCATAAAGCCAACACAAGTGAGCTGTGGAGTTTGTATGTTCTCCCCGTGTTTGGTGGGTTTCCTCCAGATACACTGGTTTCCAAAGACATGCAGAGTAGGCTCATTGGAAATACAGTAGTGTGTGCGCATGTGTGTCCTGCAATGGACTGTCTAGGGTGTACCTCACCTCGTCCCCAAAGTCTCTCGGGATAGGCCTTAGGCTTACCTTTTGACTTGACCCTTTACTGGATTAGCGGTATAGAGAATGAGAAATGAAACAATGTTGTTGGTGGTGTGAAGCACTTGCTGTATTTTTACATCCTTAATATTGTGCGTTATACCATTTCAAAGAATCGACCCTTTGTGCCCAAAGTTTATTAGTGGCGAATCAGGATGCTTGAGAAACTCAGCATGCAACATGAACGTCCACGTCCAAGCTTCAGGCAGAAGAATGGATTCAAGCACTTTTCACTGAAACGACACAACACGCTGGATACATGTGCACGGCGAACGAGAATGACACAACAACAAATTCAACACGGACCCTGGGCCTTTAGAGTGAGTGGTGTTCCGACACAGAGTGGGCAACCAATTAACGACAAGGCGAGGGCCTGAGGCAGTTCTAATACTCCCCATCTCTCCTGTCTAAGCAGGTTGAGTGGTACTTAGCAGAGTGCTAGGAGAGCACTTCTTCCAAACAGGCAGAAGAGAGAGGGCACAGTGCCCTCCTGAGAGAGGCAGAGATTAAGGGCGGCCTTAACAAGCCCGGTGCTCGGTGCCAGCGTCACCCACCCTAATGACCTAGCAGGTGAAATTAAAAGAAAATTTAAAACTGAATGTGAACATGGACAAAGAAAGACTACAGCATGTGCAATAACACAATTTTTACAATCTTGATTTTCATTGCCAAATCAATATACATGCTCCAGAGCGGATATTACTGGAACACTGATATGGCTTTTGCAAAGCAGCTCATTGCTACCTGCGTATACATTTCAAGTAAACTCGTGTTCCCATGACACATAATCCATACATGATGGACTAACAGTGCATTCTTCTTTAACCACCGCATTAGACACAAGTAAGTCTGATAGACTGGGCTTTTCAAGTGATCCTAGTGCTCGCTGCACTTTTAGTGGTTAGCCAGCTCGAAGCCACACACACATTTACACGCATGCACACGAATCATCCACATCCTCCAGGGCTGTTCAAGCTGATCAGCCATGCAAACTGGCTCAGCTAACAAGTCACAGTTTCTTTGAAAGAAAGCTTGAACAAAGCCCCTTTAGCTCCCCGCGGCATCCCCATACCTGAGACTTGTCTCTGCTTTAATTACACCTCTGAAGAGTGTAGGACTGAACCCGAGATACCCACATGCTGTGGACCGACCCAACCAGTCCAGTTTCTGGGGGGAAGTCCATTTAATTGCAACTCCGACAGGGATGACAGAGCAAGAAAGGAGTGGTGGGGGTGTGGGGAGGGATGGGACTGCTGTTCCTGGACCACTGAAATCCTTTTAGCTAAAGCTAATGTGGCAGAAAAGACTCTTCCAGTGGATTCTCTCTCAGCCGCGTTAATCCCTGTATGCGGAGCAACAAAGAGTTCAGTCGCCTGGTGCTTCCGAGGATTCCCTAATTGCCCGTTCCAAAGGCAGATTGCTGCTGATTTTCACCTGTAGGCTTCCCCAGACTGGTTCCAATACGCCTAAATTTTAACCTAAGCAAATATTAGCGATTACTTCTTCACAGACAACCATTCGTTTCCTACTCACATTTGAGACACGAGAGCTCTACAATGCAACAAGTCACATCTGAGCTGATAGATGTGGTAAAGTAAGAAATATTACAAAAGCAACTGGCGTGTACGATTCCTCTGACACATCGTATGGCGCACGTGGTCTTCCTCCTTCAAAAAAGTTTCTGTATAAACTGGTAGAAAAGCATAAACATGATTTCATCTCATGCTGCCAGATACAACGTTTCATTCATTCATCTTATATACCGCCTATCTTGTGTATATGGTCTCGGGAAGCCTGAAGCCTATCCCAGGAGGGCACAAGGCGAGGTACACCCTGGACCAATCCATTGCAGTGCGGGCACACACTCGCACGCAACAGGCAATTTGGGAACACCAATTAACCTAATCTGCAGTTCTTTGAACTGCGGAAGGAAACCGAAGTACCCAGAGGAAACCCACCAAGCACTTGGAGAACATGCAAACTACACACACACAGACCAGAGGCAGGACTTGAACCCCTTAACCATGAAAGTGTGAGGCCACAGTCCTATCTACTACGCCACCATGCAGCCTATACAACCTTTTAATACATTTAAATAGAAAAATGATAAAGAAAAATACAGCTTTGTAAAATATCAGTGAACTTCGCTTCATAAAGATAAGCCATATTGATAATGCTCTTTCATGATCTTAAATCTTAAAACTAGTCCACAAGGCTAATCTTACTATTTCAGCCAGTCCTGTGATCTCACCACAACTTTTCCATACTAACAATCTTCCACTTCAGCACAGCTGTCCTCCAGCTACCCTAAACCATCTCCTTTACCCGTTGATGGGTGTTGGCTCCGGAAAAGCTCTTTCCATGGATAGTTCATCATAGGAAACCCATAAAAAAAAGCACATCTTGAAAAGTCCTTTGCTTTAGGTGTGGTTATGAATGCTGATAATGAGCCGTGAAATTCTTCCCTGTCCCGAGTAGACGCTGAGATAGCAGACAGTGGCTTTTCAAAAAACACTAAGTGCTTGGACACCTGGTGAGCAAAGCAGTTACCCAGACAGCTGCCAAAAGCTTTTGGAGAAAAAAAAAGAAGAATACCAACATGCGTGACTATTAAACAACATGCCAGGCAGAGAGGCTATTTTCTGTGCATGCTGGTAATAGTGTGCACCGAGGTATACTTTATGGACGAGTCAGGCTGGGCTGTGGGACTCACAAACGCCATGCTTTCCTACACCGTTCCTATGTCTAATAGTCTATGAACAGAGATGAAAAAGAATATGTACACAGAAGACACATAGAAACAGAATAGATAGCCAGAGCGGCATGGAAAGCAGATGCTCGGGATTTCACTGCTATACACTCACACACTGCAAGTGCTATAAGGATATAAAGTGAGTCCAAGCATCTAAAATATCTGGTTTGTTGTAAGGGGTTAATGCTAAACCAGTTATGGGACAATTGATTGATTGGTCCATTGGCGAACTGCTCGGAGATAAAATACATTACCCTTTCCAATGCAGACCAACCATATAACTCCCCCGAGGACTAACAAAGCTCACCAAGGAACCTTAAAGTCTTGTGGTGGAGCCGGCTCTTTCAAGAGAAAATCCTGGAATTAAAGGTATACTTCTATAGGGTTTTTCTCTTTAGCCCTTAAAAGACTGTAATCCTTTAGTCATTGACCTCTTTCAACCTGAATGTAAACTGCCATATTAGTGCTCTAGGAAAGACTAACCAACACTGATTCTGAGACTTTCTTTTTCTTTTCTTGCTTTTATACATGATGTATATATGTGTGTGTTCACTCAATCTTCTATACCACTTATCCTGTGTACAGGAGCTTATCCCCAGGCGCACACGCTACAGGGAACGCCAATTTACTTAATCTGCATGTTTTTGGACTGAGGGAGGAAACCAGAGTCCCCGGGAGGAAACCCACCAAGCACGGGGAGAACATGCAAACTCTATACGCTCAGACCCAAGGCAGGAATCAAAGGTGTAAGGCTACAGTGCTAACCCCTACACCAACATAAAATAGCACTAAAAAATGTGTCTACAGCTAAGATTGGGTAAGGGCGAGGCAGGGTGGAGGCAAGGTAGGAGGCAGGATGTAAATGCTACTCATGCTAGCAGATTGGCTAGTGTTGCTTGCTGTAAGAGTGCAAGCATAACACCCCTCCTCACCAAAAGCATGAATAATCTGCTTCCTAGACTTCCTGGAACAGGTGTCTTCAGTGGAATTTGAAAACACTTTTCTGTACCCAGAGGCTCATGCTTGAGCAACACAATAACTGACAGATCAAACTGTGCATGGTTACTATTTTCCAACTTCCGTAATACATTAGACTTTTTACTATAGACTGTTTCTCAGTAACGCAATGTAGCTTGGTAACGTTTCAATTATTTACATCAAGGCATTGATTTAAAGCGCAGCGATTAAACTGAGTCTAGGACTAACCACTGTCAGTTTTTAATGTTAACTTTTACTTCCTACCTTAGTTGTTCTCCCTGTGTCCTGTTTGACTAGGTTTCTAGTCCTGTCATATACAACAAGAATTTATAATAAAGAAGAAATATGGAAGAAAATGTAAAAAATATAGCTTTGCTACATTAGCTGATGAAGCCACTATTGAGGCTAAAAATAAAAAAGTTAGCAATGCATAAAATGGCCAAAATCTTAGATTTGATTAAATATAGGCCGTAATACAATTAAGCATTAAGCCAAATAAGTCTAATGTTCTAAGTGAAACATCAGAACCATTAATATTAAATATAACAGCAATAGCACTTGATGCTACTCGAGTGTTGGCACTTCCCCAAAGTCCTCGCACATAGCCGAAGCTCTTCTTTGTTTTTTTATGGCCCATAATTTGTCTTAACAGTAGGATGAACAAGAAAAGGCATTCTCTAATCCTATTAGTGCAGCACCTGAGCTGGAATGGCTAATCCTGTTTAAACTCACTACCCAGGCTCTATAATCCCCCCATGTCCAGATGTTCAGCTGACTCCACCATCACCCAGAGGTGATGAGAGGGCAGTTTATCACCTGTAGCAGCGGTCCGATCCACTCCTCCGCTTGGATTAACCCGAGCCCAGGCTAAGTGCCCTGCTGCAGTGTTATGGATAGGGCTCTAGTCTGAAAAAAATAAATAAATCACAGGCAGAAGAGGAGCTTGCTTTGCAGTTTGTGTTTTTTTTTTGGGGAAGGGGGATCCTATGTTCTGCTGGAGAATCTGGAAAGTATCATATTTGTTGGAATATTTGACATTTCGTGTCAATTGCTGGACAGAGTTCGGCGCTGGTGCTAAATTTAGATTCTGCGGTGTTGGCTACAGGTGAAAATGGATTTTGTTTTCTCCTCTGTATCTAGTAACACTCTGAAATAATGCTTAGTGTTTTAGGCCCGTGTAACAGCATGGATCAATCCGCAATCTCAGATGTCAAACATTTGTCAAATTTAACACCCAGTAAACTCTCAGTTGAAAGCCTTGTAGTCACTGTAATGATGTCCTACCGCTTTTGTTGAAGTCCGCGTCCTGACTGTTCTCTGCACTAAATTACTAAGAAGCAGAAGAGCGGATGCTTCCCTTTATACTGTAGCTTCGTCATCTACATCTGAACCAAAACCCAACTCAATGGACTTTTATCACAAAAAAATGTTAGCACACAGATGCAAATTAAATGATTTCTGGTTAAACTTTCAGCTGATTATTTGCACATTGTCCGCCCTCATTTCGAAGGCAGGCGCACTATGTGGCCAGAAGTATGCGGACATCTGACCATCTGAACTGTTGCCACAAAGTTCAAAGTACAAAATAGGTATTGGATGTCTGTCCGTTGTACCATTACAGTTTCCCTTCACTGGAACTAAGTGTTCCAGCATGACAATGTGCCTGTGCACAAAGCAAACTCCATATAGACATTGTTTAACCAAGTTTGAAGTGGAAAAACATGGTAAACGCCCTGATCTCAACCTCTTTGAACACTTTTGATATGAACTGAAATCAAAACTACACCCCAGACCTCCTCAGCAGACATCAGTGCCCAACTTCACTAATGCTCTTATGCCTGATAGAACACCACAGGCACGCTCCAAAATTTTAGTTGAAAGCTTTCCCAGGAGAGTGGAGGTTATTAGAAATAAGAAAAATTGGGGGCGATCAAAATAAATAAATAAATTTAAAAAACTTGTATCTATAGTATATCTTTACAGCCACCAGCTTCACACCCCAAAACAAAACTGGCTTTTATTCTGATCTTATAGTCATTTTTGTTTCTTATACTTCATTTGTAACCAGGAAATACAATATTTCAGTTGTAACAATGTTGCAATGACGTCCACTATCAGGACAACTCTGGGACAAACTTTGAAAGTTTTGACCATTTTAAACAAATGACCCAAACACAATGTTGCAAAAACAACCGTAAAACAATTAACTGTTAACCTTTATTTGGAGCTTTAATGCCAATTAAAATCCATTCGCACAACATCTGACCACATCACTGCTCCCTTGAATTTCTAAACAGGGTTCAGAATTCTGATTAGAGATCGGGACGGACACAATAGCTTACCGCACACTGCGCGTGTATCTTTTGTCACACACCTCTTACTGTTGTAATGTTGTCTCTTTGCTGAATTTTCTCTCGGAAATATTACCGTCAGGTGCATCCTAGCTCCCAAATTACTCTAGTGTAATATGGTGTTTGCACAGCGTCCACCCTGCATCACGTCCGCTTTCACAGAACAGATCTCAGATGTTAGGCAGGTTTTTTTTTTTTACCCTTTTGGCTGCTTTCCAATTTAGCATTTAGTTAAATTGCTGTTTTCTGGTAGATTTTTTGAGCACTTGTTGTGTACACACATTTACCAGCGTCAACAGCCTGTTAAGTAGTGTTTCACTGGTAAACAAGCAACGCTCTCACTTTAGTGACTAGAGTTTGAAACCCACTCAGGTCATTGGTTTGGTGTTAATACTCTGGTGTTTCTGCAGCATTGCGTTAAGGGCATTTGTTAACCCATCGACACACAGTCAACGTTGTTCTGACATCATTCTAACTTTCCCAACGTCTGTAACGTTGCCAAATTTATGTCACCACAACCTTTTGACAACCAAAAATTCATGAGAATACTACAAGGGTAAGTCAAAAATATCTACACCTCTGTCTGTAGAATTTATTTTAATCAGCTTTTAGTAATGACAAATACATCATTTTTCAACATAATCTCCTCACATTTCCATACATTTTGTCCATCTGTCAAAAAGCTTTCATATTTCCTCATTAAAAAAATGTTTTAGGCTGAGCTGGGAGCCACGAATGCACCGCTGTCTTCACGTCTTCGTCAGAAGTGGATCTTCGTCCTCTCAGAGCTGCTTTTTAAGGAACCAAACAGGTGAAAGTCAGATGAAGTGAGATCGGGACTATAGGGAGGATGCCATAACACCTGCGGACGTGTATTGTCATGCAGGATCACAACGTACTTGGATAGCGGTCCTCTGCGTTAAACCAAAGTTAGGCTTCAGCTCTTCAATAAGCATCTCACTATAACGAGCACTGTTGATTGTCGAACCTTTTTTCTGATACTGTTGTTATCCAAAACCCTTCTGTTTATGCTCTTCCATGAGTTGTATCGGCAACAGGTACACCCTCGGACCACAGAAAACTAATCACTGCATGCTGTGGGGCGTCCATTTTTGCACACAATGCAGTTACCAATGAACTGATGTAACCTGTCCACACCTAGCTGTGACTGGGGAGACAGTAGCCTTAAACTGGAAGCAGTGACAAGATAGTGCAGCCAACAGAAGTTTTAATATAACCGGAGTGCGAATCATTTTTGACTGACTCTCATACTTTAGTAGAAAACTACAGCTTTGTTATCATATTCACATTCAGGTGTTTCACCAAAAGAAAAACTGAGGTTTGTGATAGAATGAGTGTTTACAGATGATGTAAGAAATAATTGTATATAATGATAACATTATGAATACGTTACTACGGTATTTTTTTTTTACATCGTTAATGCTAGGTAGGTTTTCGGTTGTTGTGTCAGAGGTAGTTGACATTTGGTGGTTCTTTGTCTCCATTCTTCTTAAAACACCACTCAATAACGGTGCTTGGCTCCATTTAGCTTTCTTTCTCTGCTTTGTTGTGTCACAGCAGAAATAAAGTTACCTTGTGAATTGGCTACTTTAAAAGCCAGGAGTGTGAAAAGACCCCACTGAGGGGATTAAAATTTTACCCTTTAAAATCGTTCTCGTCCGGCTAAACGTTTCGGTTTCTCCCTCTGTAATGTAATGTTTAAAGAACTCTGAAATGTTCCTCGCGTCAAGCTGTGGTCCTGATGGCCTTACTACTACAAATATGCGTTTGGGGTGACTTATAGCACATTTCTCCTCCTAACAAGCAATCCAAGTGCGCCGAGCATTGTGTCTCTGAGTGCAAGCTCAAAAATTGTTCTCCTATATTACTGTATTATATCATAACCTGGTGCTTGTGCTGTCACTCCTGCTCGTAGGCTGCTTTCACATCCCAAAGGTTTTTAAACGAGGAACAGCAATCGGGCTGCGGTTAAAAAAAAAAACTAAAGAAGAAAAAAAAAATCTTTTGTCCTCCAGAGTCACACTTTTAGCATGTCTGGTTTAGAGGCGGAGTGCTCCAGTGTGCAGTAAAAATATGAAAAACTAATCCAACTGTAAATGTTTAACCTTAAATACCACTCACTCACTGATCGTCATTACCGCTTAATCCCGTATTGAGGGTCGTGGGGGCCTGGAGCCTCAGGGTACGAGGCGGGGTACACCCTGGACAGGGCACATGGAGACGGGAATCGAGCCTGGCTGGGAATCGAACCCGGACCCTGGAGGTGCAAGGCGACAGCGCTAACCACTACACCACCGTGCCGCCCCCTAAATACCAATGTTATAAAACTTTTATGTTTTGCTTAGTACTACAATTATTTGCTTTTTTTCCCCCGTCTCTGTTGCTCTGCTGGTAAAAGAGAACGATTCGCAATATGTGAGTCATCACATGAATTATTTTAAAATGCAAGACATTTGGCCCACACAGGAAGTTCTTAAATTTGACTTATGATTCTCATCAATTTTACAAAGTTTCCCTAGACACCTGGCCAAACAACAGATAGCAACTGGCCAAACAAGGCCAGACCCAGACAGAACTCGCCTGTAAAATTAATTTCCATATGTCGCTCTCAAACTCAGAGCAGATGTTTTCACTTACTGTATGAAGCAAGTAGCCAAATCATAGTAAATACCACACCAAAGCAAAGACCCGTAAATAAAACAGTCAAACAGGAATCTGAAGCAGTCCTGGACTCAAGTTTATCGAAAACTTCCACTGAAGCCTCAATGTTATTCCTTTGAGACATGCTTTTCTGTTCACCACGGTTGCAAACGGTATCTATTTGTGTTACCGGAGCCTTCCTGCTTCCAGCTTGATCCTGGCTCATTCTCCTTTGACCTCTCTTATCTCTTTATCGTTTCTGCCTGCAAATCTCCTGCTCGCTGGATGTTGTGTATTTTTTTTCGCACCAACTCTACAGAAAATCTGAGGAGATCAGCGGTTTCTGCTTAACAACCACACCACGCTTGAACTCCCTAAAATAACATCTTTTCCCCATTTGGATGTTCCACCTGAAGCTTTTCGTTTGTTTGTCCATGACATGATTGTGCCTCGATGATTGCATGAACATGCCAGGGTACAAGCGTTCCGATTAAACCGGATGGTGCGTGCGTATTCCTGTGTCACGTCCCCTTCGGGAAGATGTCTACAATATGTGTGTATGTTTCCTGGTAGGAGATGGCAAGATTAGACAACAAGCAGTAGTGGGAGTGTGTTTACGTGTACATACACAATCTGATAACTGTTCAAAAATGTTCAATAATCCAATGCATCTACATGCACTTAAGTAATTTGATAAACGGGAAGACGCTGGGTCTACGGGAAAAAAAAAAAGAAAAAAAGTCTGACTTACTCCGTAATTAGATTCCAAGTATCAAAGCTATTAGTTAATTACATTTTCCAGCAGCAAGGTGGTAGCAACCCCAGTTTTTTTTTTGTTTTTTTTTAAATCAAGCAATCAAGTAAAGGTATTGTAACAAAGTAAGAATGACTGTCTGTAAATCCTCAATTGGAATGTAACGTAAATAATCAAACCTTACAGAGCATACTAATGTTACTGTATGTGGTTAGGAGAACCCACCTCCAGGGTCGACGGTTCAATTCCCACCCAAGATCTGTGTGCATGAAGTTTGCATGTTCTACCAGTGCTTGGTGGGTTTCCTTGGGTACTCTGGTTTCCTCCCACAGTCCAAAGACATGCAGACTAGGCTAACTGGCATGTCCAAATTGCCCATAGTGTGTATGTTTGTGTGTATGTTCATGTGCCCTGAGATGGACTGGCACCCCATCCAGAGTGTACCTCATCCCAAGCACAGAATTCCCTGGAATTATTCCCTTTAAAGAATAAGTGGTATAGAAAATGAGTGAGTGAGTGAATGAGTGAGTGAGTGAATGGTTCATCCATCCCAAATTGTTTATACCTCAGCAATGTGTCAACTTTTTTTTAATTCATTAATCTATGAATTGCATTTCAAGGTATTAACCTGGCACCTATCCCTGGGAGGTCAGAGAACAAACAAAGTGAAGGACAACCTGGATGGGGTCCCAAACATCGCAGGGCACAAGCACACACAATCATACACACACTACAAGCAATCTGGAAACAGCAATCAGCCTACACTGCATGTCTTTGGCCTGTTGGAGGAAACACGAGTACCTGAGAACATGCAACCTCCACACATACAAAGAGGAGGTGAGATTCGAACCCCCAGCCCTGAAGGTGCACGGTGGCATTGCAGTATATAAACCCATGTACCGATATTTTTCTCAACAAGCCATACATACCAAATGTATGACGAAAAAATTAGGTCAGCATGTTTTATCATGTAGATATCATGATAATTTTTATAATTTTTTATGACTGAAAGCAGATCATTAATTTATTCAATCATTCTGTATACCACTTATCCTGTTCAGGGTTCGGGGAGCCCAGAGCCTATCCCGAGAGATTTTAGTATGAGGCGGGATACACCCTGGACAGCGTGCCAATCCATCGCATTCACACACTATGGGTAATTTAGGAATGCCAACTCATACACATCATAGATATCATGTCACGACATGTCTAAACAGCTTTACAAATCACAATATGATATTTTCTTGTTATTGCACAACCCAGAGTTTACAATGTAATTCAGAAAATTGATTGGATGTAATTATGGAAAGGTTCATTAAAGTATAATAAATCACATGTTTGATGATTGACGATGAGGTTGAGGGTTGATGTTTCTTTTATGATGGAGTTCGATTCCGATTTCGCAGCCAAATTAGTTTTTTTTTATAGAAACGGGACATTTTTACTGAGAACATGCAAAGAACGTTTTTGAAAAAGTGACCTCATTTAAAAATAATTAATTAAATAATTAACTAATTAAATTGAAAAATAACATAATTTCTAAAATATTTTTCACTTAAAAAAAAAAATTTCAAAAACAGAATGGATCCCAAAAAAAGCTTAGTAAACAGCGAGCGCTCCATTTCAAATCAATTCTGTCTTCCTTTCTATTTCTTTTCTCGATCACATTCAGTCAGCACTGAAAAATAAGCTGAAACTCCAAACTCCTGTGAGGAAGCAGCGCAAACACCTGCCACGTTGAGGAGTGTGACTGTAAGGCACACACAGTCATGTTGTTTGGATTCGAAACCACTAGAGAAAAGCTGAATTCGTCAAACTCAGAAGTGTGTGGGTTTTACAGCGGTGTGACCATCCAGATGTACTGTACATCAAAACCGTCACAGCTGGAGTCCACGGCCAATTTTACAGCGAGTGTTTAGAGGAAAAGCCCGGCCATTTCTGTTCAGAGTGTCCGTAACCCCAGTGCCTCTGTCTCGCATCAAACCTCCAGAATAACAGCGTTTCTTCCGGCTTTGAGAGAATGACAGTTTTGACATGTCTGCAATTCAGGAAAGAAAACTCCCAGGTGAATTGGACTGCTACACTTTTCACAGGCTCTCCTTTTTTCCCCACTCGTTCCAATTCCCCAACTTTTCTCAAGTTGTTTGAAGGTCAAAGATCGCTACGCTCTGTGCAAAGGCAAACCCTGGCTTTCTCTCATATGGAGCCAGAACCATGTGAACGGTGTAGCAGAGACCACGGTGAAGAAGACTGGTCAATGCATGCGCGCACACACACACACACACACACACACACGGGTGTTTAAAAGCAGAAAAATCTTTTTTTCATTTAAAGACAGAAATATACTAATAATACTTTTGAAATACTTAAAACAAAGAAATCTTGAAATGAAACTGCAGAAAAAACATGATATTAATAACTTGAATATTTAACAGTTAAGATTCTGCACTGCCACGAGGTCCCTGTTTAAGTGTAAGCGAAAGCTCTTACTGAATTCTGAGTTGAAACAAATGTTTTGGAGCCCGTATGTCTGAGATACTTTTATTAAAACGGCACTCAAAACAATTCTATGAAACAAAGTTATAAACCCAAATAATGATCATGTGAAAAGTAATAAACTTGACATGTTTTTACTTAGGCGCATTCCTCACACTTCAATTCGCAAAATTGTTAAATAGCGTCATTTTAAAAAATAATAGAAATATTTTTATTTATATTTAACCACCGCAAAAATGTAACTAAATATTATGATAAACATTTACCAATATCATTTTTGGAATTTTTTTCTAAAGGTACTGAAATTATAATTTTTTTATCTTAAATTCAGTGTAAAAGATATAGTTTTGATAATTTAGCACAGAATTTTACATTATATTATTTTACATAATATTTTTCATAATTAGAATTAAATTTTAAAGATCATATAATCCTTTGAAAATTCTTTTTAATGCTTTTGACCTTTGATAAAACCAGCGCTGTTTACGAATGAACTATTTCATCTCCTGATCTGAAATCTATAATTAAGTACACTTACAAGGGATGGAAATCCTGCAGGTTGAATGTCATGCAAGTTAAATAAATTACTTTAATTGGAAATGTGGATGATAATTTAGCTGTTTACTATAAAACATGTTATTTGCATGTTATCGGCGTAAATAATACTGCACTTCTTTTCATTTCACTTCACAGCAGCACAACTCAACTAAACCCATAACCCTTTTTTATGCAAGTTTATGGAGAAGTGTACCTGAGTCAGCATGAGCAAAGTCATTTTTCCGAACCTGAAGCTGGCTATGTAGATTTGATTTGCGTTTGTGTAGAATCTTTGTAAGTATAAAGCCTTTTTTGTACACAAAAACTTAATTTAACGTAAAATTTTGCAGGCGCATATTGGCTGTAAAGTATGATCGCTTTTGATCCGTTTCCTTTCAGAACACCTGATCTAATAAAAATGAATATTGCATAGAA
This sequence comes from Leiocassis micropogon, assembly GCA_028565275.1. Taxonomy (NCBI): domain Eukaryota; kingdom Metazoa; phylum Chordata; class Actinopteri; order Siluriformes; family Bagridae; genus Leiocassis; species Leiocassis micropogon. Next base: position 23,132,782 of record JAOVVA010000004.1, on the reverse strand, counting down.
CGTAATATGTTGGTATTGACGAGAGTACAGTGAAAACCTTTAAAAACAAACTCTTGAGATATTTAACTACAGTCATACACAGTGTAGGGATAAAGTGCATTGTTTAAAGCGTGTATCCCAGTTTTAACGCTAAATGTAGCATAAAATAATCAGCCACACATAATGTACACAATACTCTAAGAAAAGCGACACCTAATATTAGACAGATAGCCGACATAGCCACATATAAAACTATTACAATATGATTTTTTTTAAACTTCAAACTGTCTCTCATTACCGTGTCAAAGGAAACGAAATAAAAATAAAAAAAAACCCAGAACAATGTCTGGCTACAGATTTGTCATTTAAGTGTAAGACAATTTGCTTTCTCAGTAGCTCAAGGGAATAAGGAGCAGTTTGGACTCATTGGAGACTGGCTCACACTTTATTTAAAATATATAATGCAGCTCTGGGAGGGCTCTGTTCCACTTTTTCCACCATAAATAGTGTTCGCTGAATAGGCGAGCGGTGAGAAAACAAGCCTCAACCCCGTGAGGCTGCTTGGGAAGCAGGAATATAAAACACAATGTCCAGTACTTGATAAGCTGAGAACTCTGCACCGTCCCAATATGAGTGAAATAAAAACCTGCATGCGCGTGTGTGTGTGTGTGTGTGTGTGTGTGTGTGTGTGTGCGACGCATAGCTGGGACTTTTTGTCAAATCAGTTACTGTGACAACTCAAAAATCACTTTTTTTTTTTTTGAAAGAGGGGCGTCTCTATTCTCTAAGCACTGAGATCAAATCAAGTTTGGAGTCCTCTTGGTGCACATGTGACTGCCAATGTGGAAAATGAATGTGGGTCACGCATTAAAATTTATGAGAAGTGCAGAAGGTATGATGACGTGGTGGTAGCGGCTGTTGCTGGGTATAAAACACAGAATGAAATAAATACCAGAAATACTGTATGTAGTGTGAAATTGCCATTTCGGTTGAAATTTCGTGCATGGATTTTATGACTTTCAAATGGCAAAAGGATTTTTAAAAATAATTGAAAAAATGTAAAAATTTGCATCTACGTAATTTTGCTAATGGCATTAAGACGCATGTTCGGGAAACTACTTTAGATTACAGTAATAAAAACATTATTTTGGAGGAACATATGGGGAATATAAAGAACAAATAATGCCTGCCACTGCATTTACGGCTGTACATTTGATTTTTTTTAAAAACCATACACTCAATATGTTAAGATTTAAAAACTGCCCAAGTGGAACTTTATGGAATTCGGCTGTATTTTAGCAAAAACATCATCCAGTCGTTTTTGAATCTCTCCTCATAAATTTCCTCAACTCCTTTCGCAGTTGATCTGGAAGCCGAGCACGTTCTACTCGAACGATCCTGCATACCCCATCGCTCTGTCTCAAGAGTGGGACGTACGATCCGAGCCCGATATTAGGCCAAGGAGATGATATTACAGCAGTTATGCAAAAAAACAACAACCAAAAAAAAAAAAACCCCCAAAAAAAACCTGACATTCACAATCATCATTGAGGGTTCAGCCTTTGAATGGAGCAAGAGGAGAGGAGACTCGGAGCCATTTCTTCCTTGCTACATTACCATAACCTTGATTAACATTGGAAATGAAATGCTGTGTCCTGCTATATGAAACCAGCTCTGGGGCTTGTGCTTACTCCGGGTCATTTTATTTAATAAAGCTTTGAACCCCCTCGATTACTGATTAGCAAACTCCTCTTCCGTGCTGATTGCTTTTTTTCGCAGAAATCGGGCGCAGACTTTAATCCTTAATGAGATGTTAGCCAGCCTTTTAACAGAACACTGCGTCAGGTTGTGAACAGAAAATTCACTTTTGAAGAGCAGTTTTTTTTCCCCTGCTCTGATTTCATTTCATTAGAAAGAAAGAAATGAATCGCTGATCCAATTTCAATGCTTGTTGCGCAAAGTTTGTCTAATAGAGGTATGAAATAATGTTGAATCGTCTCTGAACTAATGTTTCAGCTTGCATTTCCTATTCATGTGATCGCTGCATATTTAATAGCTTTTAAAAAAAACCTGCTGAATATGAAGTACAGCTATGTTTTTTTTCGCTGTTTTACACAGATTATAAAAGTAATTAAGTTAATTTATTATTCTGCTAAAAATGAAGAAACGTCCTGACTTTAAATAGTCAAGGACAAAAAGCTACTGCTGATTCGTATTACACAAAACAGGGTTAAAGCCAAGTGTAGATTTGACCTCCAGAGCTCTGTAACTTAATTCTCTCAAACAGTAATCCAACAAATATAGTCTGGAGTCTCACAGAAGAGAAGCCACCGTGACTCCGTGTTACCGCCATCTTAAAGCACGCAGTGTGTCTTTTTAAAACTGGAACTCTGCTGACCGATCTTCCCACTTAATCAAATTTCCAAACTAACAAATGTTGTGCTGTGTCCTGCGCTATGACCATTTCCTTCCACCAGGACAATCGCTTAATACCACTGGGAAAAGGGGGGGGGAAACACTTTTACTGGTTTAATGGCTTACATCATTCAATTAAACGACTGAGATCAGGTCAGTAGTTTTGTGACAGTCCTGGGTGGGATTTAATCAAGCGATCTTATAAAAATGTTATTTCACTTGGCGTTTCATAAAAAAAAAAAAGGGGGGGGGGGGGGGGAAAATGTTTTTTGACCTTGAGGGTAGCAGGTCATGTTCTAAGCAGATGGAACGCTCATTAGTGCTCAGTGGGTAATTTCAAGGGAGATAGTTTTCACACACAATGAAGAAGAAATTAAACAGTAAATCACCGCCCCCTTGACGCCATAAATTAATTACAAGTGTCGTACACCGATGGAGTTCATCTGCGCAACGTGGACAAGATGAGCGCAAAATCGCTTCATAGACGAAAATTGGGAAAATAATAGCAGAACCCTGACCAGAGGATAAAATAAAACAAAAACAAATTATGTGCAGGTCTCTTTCGGAAGTTTCACTGCATTAGGGGGGAGAAAAGAGAATTACGCATGCGGTCCTTTTCCTTTCTGATTTTTAAGATCAAGAAAATCATCTTTGTATTAATCAGCAGAAGCTTGAAAAAGGTATTTTACAGCCATATTAAAATTAAGCGCAAAATATTTGGCGTCTTACTAATTTTTTTTTTCCCCGTTTTGCTTCCAGCGATAACGTACTGCATAAAATGACGAAAATTATCCGCGTCTATAAAAATGTGTTTTATTCTCATAATTTTAATGATATACAACTTTCTCTTAATATCACTGCTACTTCATCCCTGAGCTCCATTTCTTGTGTACACCATTCCAGGAGAACTATGTCTCTCAGATGGTTGAGAAAATGGCGGACAAGCTGAAGTGGAACAAAATCTAACGTAACGCCACCTAGAGGATCCTAAAACCGAAATCCACAATTTCAGGTACATCTCTAATGATATAACGTACATGATTCCTTTATGTGTGTGTGTATATATACATATATACTGTATATACACAAACACATATATAAACATTCTATATAGATAGATAGATCCGAAGAATGATCAGGAATGATGAGTCAGACATTCCTCCAATATGTCCTAAAAACCAGCAAAACAAAGTTTTAAATCTACTTAATAAATCAAAAGAAAACTGCTGAGACATAGGAAATAATACAACCCACAATTCTCACCCCCTGAACACAATCCATGTTTACAGTGTTAACCTCATCTAAACCTAAAGGAAGACACCTGAATTCTTACTGATACACCTTATTCCACTGAAAGTAATTATTTTTTTAATCTACGGAAAAAAGCATATCTCATTTTTAAACATTAAAAAATGTGCATTGGTCGGGAAAACTGCTATTACGCTGATATTTCTAAGATTAACACACAGAGCAGGAAAATAAATAAAGTAAAGACTATAAAATCAGGTTAAATGTCCTTTTAAAAAAACAGGGAAAATGTGTATATTGTCAGGATCAAGGCATCCAATTTTCTAAAAAAAATAAATAAAAATAAAAAATCTAATGATATATCAGACTATAATAAAATTGCATAACTTTCTCCCAGAACTTTTATATACAAAAGAACAGAATAACTTTGCCTAAATTTCACACTCGCAGCCCAAACCTGCCGAAGTGAGTGTCGGCCCTGCTTTCGATGCTTTAGTCTTTCACCTCGGGTGTGCGCTCGTTTCCAACTTTATTTATTTTCTTTTTTATAACTTTATTTCCTTCAAATGTGCATTTTACCACAAATCAGCAGAGTCTATAAATCATTTGTAATGGGCACTGTTCAGTAAAGCAGGCATAAAAATTTTTTTTTTTAATTAGTTTCTCTCAGGACTTGTCAAATTGTGGAAAGCACAGATCTGCCTGCTGATAAGTGAAATTAACACTGGTGGAACTGTGAAACTGCTAACTTGGACTAGACAAAACAGTACTAGATGATATTTCGTCAGAACGCTCAGTAGACGGGAGAAAGCGCACAGCTGAGATTAAAGTACAGACCGCTGGCTCATATTATATTTTGGAGATAAGACTGATAACGAATCAAAGATGCCAGGGACGTGATGCTTATTAGAGAATCTTAAGACATTCTTAAAAAGTTGGATTGACAATGATGTCCTGTCACAACTGTGGGCAAAAATCACATGTTTAAAAAATGATAAAGGTCTATTTACACTCCTTGTACGGGAAAGCAAGTTGTGCTGGGCTTTAAAACAAACGCTGAATGAAATTTCATTAATGGTCCTGTACTCTAAATCGGTGTGTCCGTACATAAATCGGACAAACTCTTAAACTTGGAGCAGAGGAGTGCACGCACAAGGGTGGCTGTTTTGCAAGTTTTGTCATTGGTTAAATTCTCTTAGACGCTTCATTTGAGTACAAAATAATAAATGAACAAGCTTTTTTCCCTAATAGAAAAAAGACACACAGAAGGGTGAAGTCAAGAGTCATGCCTTAACGAAACGATCATGCAAAATATTAATAAATAAAACAAAAAAAAAAAGAGATTATTTTAAATGTTTAATGTGTGATGTCTTGTGTCTTACATCTTTTTCAAAACACACTGCACTGAGTCAAACTCGAAATATGTTGGATTCTATGAAGCCTTGCAGGCTGCAGACAAAGCTCAGCCTTCTGCCACACTGGAACTTGGCCCAAGACTCTGAGTATGGTGTGTGTGTGTGTGTGTGTGTGTGTGTGTGCGTGTGTGTGGGAGAAGGGGGTAGTTTTAAGATTTCATCTCACAACGCGAACCACATGTTGATATGAAAGTAAATGTCTACAACACAGCTTCAAGCGGAATTTATTTCAGAACAACCGCTTCAAAAAAGCAGTTTTTTTCTAAATATATATATAGTTGTAGAGGATTATTTATACATATATAAATAAGACTGAAAAGAACACGAGACAACACAAAAAAGAGCTCTAGGTTAAATTACTGAATGAGTTGCTGAGCATTAAACAAACTAGGGCTTAAAAGTCACGCCACATGACATACATAGCTTTCTATTAGGGAGAGGCCGTACTGCACGTACTGTGTGTAAGACTCATTACGTTTCATCTCACTGCTGGAAGAACTGAACCAAAATGCAAGGAGGAACTTCACGAGAAGTAGGTCGAGATTTTCCCTCACCTGTAGATGCGCATCAGGATTAGGTTTTACACCGATAAAGCGAGAGGAGTGTAATTAATGATGGCACGATGCATGTGTTTGCAATAGAGTTCATCTAGCTAGTGTTTCAAATCCTTTCAGTAATTCAGTTATTTATTTTATAATCTACAAATAAAAAAAGTCACTTGAAGTATTGTAGAATTGCTTCGTCATTATTTCTAACTGAGCTTCTTAAACTTTTTGCAAACAAAAACAAATTATAATAAAAATATATAAAAATATACAAAAAAAATGTTGGCTATTCATCAGAGATGTAGAAAGACTAAAATTGTTTTTTTTTTTAATTCCCCAAAAGAAAACGTATGGGGAAAGTTATTTTTGTTCCAACGGCCTACTTGTTTTTGAGAGATGTTGAGGTTAGGATTCATTTGAGTGAGCTGGTAACTAGGTTAATAATCTTTTTTTAAAAATAATAAAGAAAAAACCTTACAAAAAACACTGGGCTGTATTTTCTATCATTGTTTCTAAATGCAAAATTAAAAAAAATGGATGTTTTGAGAAGCCTCGCTTTCTAAAAAACATTCAGTTTTCATATTGTGCAGATGAACAAAAACCCTAGTCAAGTCCACGAGTCTACTGTACACTTCAACACTTGCTTCAAGATTGGTTGTGAATACAGATGTTAGTTTTTCTTGTGCGCAAGTCGATAAGATCAATGAATAAGTGAATTAAAGTGAATGTGAAAAGTAGAAGTTAATAAAAGACTTGATTTTATTCTGTTTGCACTCCTTGCAGAAAAGTGTGTCCTGCTTACCTGGGATTGGTGCTGTTCCAGTACACAGCATATCTGTCTGAAATGATCTTGCTGTCATCTGCCCAAACTGTGACCCAAAACAGCATCATCAAAAGAGTCAACTCCATCTGATAAACAATACAGTGTCTGTCCATCATGTTTAATCACAATCCAAACCTATTAGAAAAAAACAATAATAATAAGAGTCTTTGTGCTTTCTCTCTCCCTCTGTCCGTTCAGGAGAGGATCAGATGCTGCTTAGCTTATGTGCAGGAATAAAGCTTTCAGTGAGAGCAGTCATTACATTCTTCAATCTTCAATCAAATCTTGGGATAAGGAAAAAGAGTGAGAGAGAGAGATAGGATGAAAGTAAAGCGCTGGATACAATGTTTCAGTTTCTCATCAGTTTCCATTCAAACTCACAGCGCGCGAGCTCACACCTACAGCGTGCTGCATGGCCAGAATAATCCGCTCACGTGAGGAAAAAAAAAGTATATATATAATGGAATAATAACAATAACAGTGATGGTGATGGTGATGAAGCGATATTAAAGATATCGCGTGTGGAGTCGTGTTTCACGCGGAGCGCAGAGTCCACTGCGTTTCAGATCCATCCCAAGTTGCGGGAATTCAACTTTCATTACAGTCGATAGACAGCACGCGCTGGAAAACACGTCCAACTTGTAAAAAAAAAAATTGAAAATAAAAATAAATTAAAAAATAGATGAGACTCTAGTAGTGATTTATCCTCCTCCTCCTTCTGCACCTCTTCCACATGTTCGGAAAGAAAGAAAGCAAGAAAACGCGTATCCGTTCAGCGGGAGAGTGAAAGAAACAGCGGCGCGTGCACAGGACCTTCCCGGCGCTGCTTAACGCGTCACATGAGAAAGTTACCCTCTCTCTTTCTCTCTCTCTCTCTCTCACACACACACACACACACACTCACACACTCTCTCTATCCGGGTGCGCGCTCGAGCTCAAACCGACCGCATCACTCGACAAGTTGCCCCTCCGGTTACCCCCGGTCACAGAGATGGCCGGCAGCCCCACGGTGGAACCGACAACATTTTAACAGCGGCTATACAAACCCCGTCTCTCTCTCTCTCTCTCTCTCTCTCTGTCTATCTCTTTCTCGCGCACTCGGTCTCGCGCTGAGTGACTGAGCGGCTCTCCATTCATGCGCGCGCCGTGTGCTGCACGCCGGAGGGGCGGGGCTACAAGCCCCAAGTTTTCATAGTCACTCAAACAGATCGATAGATAGATAGATAGATTAATGACTAAATTTCAGAACACCCAAACTTGTCAAAATATGTTTTTTAAAATATTGTCATTGTTTTATTGTACGCACAAGTTATTTATTTTGTTTGCACAAGATAACATCTACAGTGGTACCTCGGCAATACGAATGTAATCCGTTCTGGGAGAGAGTTCTTAAAGCGAATTTTGCGCGTTTTGTAATTAACGCATTTTCCCATAGGAAGTAATGTGAATACAGATAAATCGTCCCAGCCACCCCAAAAAAAATACTACCAATATTACCAATCTCAAACAGTATAATCATATTTTTGCACAAAACATTTAGAAAAGACATGTAAATGAAGTAAAATATGAAATAAATAGAAACCTCACTTAACCTTAATTTATGATTCCTCTTGGAACCGGCTGCTTTAAAAACTACTAAAAGTGGCTCCGTTTTCCTTTTGCTACTTGTCCTGATAACATTCCCGGGACCCATGTAGTGACGGGTCGTTCATGAACGATTCGTTCTTTTTGCACGAATCTTTAACGTGGCTCAGAAGAACGAGTATCTCGGAGAGTGATTCGTTCATGTTCTACTGGGCGCGCATGCGCAAATCATCGCAAAACCTCCGTAGGTTATGTACAGGAAACAGAATTGAGCGATTCTTTCTCAATGACTCTTCTACTCCGAGTCGTTCGTTCCTTTGTCACGTGACTCCCATAGACGCTATGCGGTGCAATAGATTCAAAAGAACGAACGACTCAGACTGGAAGATATAAGAGGTGAGCTACTCATTCTGTTTATTATAATATGTCCTTAGCTGCATTGTGATATTTTCATTACTGGAACTATAGCCAAAATTTATTGGGAGTCTTTTTATTGAAAATGCAACATTTTATTTTATTTCTGATCAAAAGAACGAAATGAACTAAGTGACTCAAAAAAAGATCTGTTCATTTTGATGAACGAGATTCAAAGAACCGAGTCACTAAAATGATTTAAACTTCCCTTCACTAGATCCATGGTCTAGTGAAAAATGGTCCAGTAAAAAAATGGTCCACTAAGTCCATGGTCCACTTAAAAAAAAAAAATGCCACTTCGTTTGGCCGAACATGACGCACTGACGCAAATAAGTTTTGGACAGCTCTCAGATGTATGGGCAACTTATGCGCATGCACAACATGGGCACAATGGGCCGGCGCTCTGTTCGGCTTGGTTCAGTTGCTTGTATGCCGGAAATGCTTCGCGCACCGAGGCAAATTTAGAGAAAAATGGACAGAATGAAACTTTTGCAGTACTTAGATTTCTGCCTGGAGTTTAACCTGCACCATAAATGAAATCAAAATGTTTCGTAAAGACAATGTTTAGAACAGTTATGTAAAAAAACAGCACTGAAGTGGTATAAGTAAATTTTGACGTGCTGGAGTCATTTTAGGACAAAACCTGACCTTTTTTTAATCTACTTCTTCGATTTCTCATCTTTGATTTACTTTCCTATTACCAAACAAGGCGTGTATTTGGCTGATGACAAAAGAAGAACAATTTAGTGTTAATAAAGTGTAAAATACTCAAACTTACAAAATTTTATTTCTTTAAATTAATAAGTTAGGCAGAGAGTTCTGCTGTAAGTAAAACAGACAGACATGTACGTGGGCTTCAACCTGAAATAATATAATCACTGATTACATTAAAGCTGATCGGCGTATTTTTAGTTTTAATGACAGGTGCTTATGCTAATACATTATATGGACAAAAGTATTTGGCCAAACCTGTTAATTATTGCATTCAGCTATTTCAATCCGACCCCTTATACCCAGTGAAGAGCAATCTTAATGCTTCAGCATACCAAGACATCTTGGACAATGCTATGCTTCCAACTTTGTGGCAACAGGGGAAGGCCCTTTTCTATTCCAACATGACAGTGCCCCAGTGCATAAAGCAACGACTATAAACACATGGTTTGATGGGTTTGGTGTGGAAGAACTTGACCTTGACCTCAACCCCATCGAGCACCTTTGAACTGGAATAGACATTGTGAGCAAGGCCTTCTTGTCCAACATCAAGGCCTGACCCCATAAATGGTCTACAGAAGGAGTGGGCACACATTCCTACAGAAACACTCCAAAATCTCGTAGAAAGGCATCCAAGAAGAGTACCCGAAGAAAACCCAACAAGCATGGGGAAAATATGAAAACTCCACACACACAGACCCGAAGACGGGAATCGAGCTTGGACCCTGGAGGTGCCGGGCGACAGTGTATATCTAATCCACTGTGCCGCCATTGAGAAAGCTCATCGAGTTTTACAGTGTTAATGTAAATGCAGTAAATGTAAACCCTGTGGTTTTCATGCAAGAGCCTTGCGTGACTTTTGCATGACAAATAACTTATGATAAAAATTATAATTTGTGAACACAAGATAAAGTGCTTGTTCCTACAAAATAATAAATAAGTCACACCTTTGGGGAATTCCAGAGCTCTGTACTATAGAGTCTTGCACATTATTATTCCATACATATTTTTTCCAGAGTCTGAAATGGCTTCATTACTCAACAACTGCATGAAAATATTGGCTGTCCCCAAACTCTCCATCCATAGGGAATGGTTGGAATAACAATGTCTTGTATTGGTCCCTGTGGCCATGTCCTCCAAAATCCCCAGATATCCAAAACACCAGCCCACCCAATTGTTATCTGTGAAAGCCAGAAAATGTACCAGAAGAAAATACAGCACAATTTGATTGTTTACAAAGGAACGAATTCAAAGTGCAATTACATGCATAACAACAGGTTGTGTTAAACACGAGTTCATCGTGAGTGGGAGAGATGACTGTGTGTGTTTACGAAGAAATGGCAAGCATGTGGAGAGGATGTTTTAGAAATAAAGTAACATTTTGCTGAAGGACTAAAGTAGTTGTACAGTTTAAGTCATCTTATTAAATTATATAAATAAATAGAGGTTACGTCATTGTATAACAGTAGAGCATTTCTGGAGTATATCATTTACATGTCCAATGTGTATAAAAAACTTCATCATAGGCTCACTAAAACTCATTTTCATCTTTAATTCATCTTTAACATATGTTTCGACATATGCTTTTCTATAGAAATGCTTATATTTACAGTCATGTGTTGAAAGCATGTCTTCCTTCCTTGCTCCTGAGGTGGTATGCCTCAGGGGTACATCTTTGTACCTTTAATGTTTATCTTTAATATTGGATAGGCTCAGGGCTCCCAGTGACCCTGTACAGGATAAGCAGTATAGAAGATGAATAAATAAAGATGAACCCATGTACTTTTAATTATATTTTAGTATAGACAACTTGCAGTTTTCCAGGTGAAAAATAAATTTGAAAAAATGCAAAAGTTTGTACATAATCCCAGTAACAAGGAAATGTACAGTTATAAACAGAAGTGTGTTAATTATGGTAAATGATTAGTAGAGCATCTATAGTAATTATGGTGATCCGGGGTAGTATACACTACTTAGTCGGTTAGTGTGTGGTCACAACACATCGACTCAGTCTTGCCTGTGTCAGGGAGCAGAGAAGGAAACGAAGCATTGCACAATGTGAGATTCAGCACTGATTAATATTTCAAAAGTAAGGGTAGGCGGACAGGGAGAGGGTGGGGGGAGGAAGAAAAATACGAATGAAACTTTAATTCCCTGCTTTTAAAAATGGCACAGAGATTAATGGTGGACACTTATAAAACTTTCATTGGTTGTTATGCATATATGCATGGAGCAGAGGGCTGTGTCGACAACTTGTGGCAGAGGCTGCAGGAGTGACTGTGCTGCCGGCTAGAGCATGTACACGAGAATAATCTTCAGTCTGTTTATTCTCCCACAACAAAGCCTTCAGGGCTGTGAAAAGGAAAATGGAACAAGAAACAAAACTACATTTGAATGTTCTATTACCCTTGAATGAATTTAGAGTAAGAAAGTAATGAATAATAATAATAATAATAATAATAATAAACAATGAATTAATTTCTTTCACCCATATTATCATACAAATAATATGAATAATATAAACAAAAACCATAAATACACTACTATGCAAAAGTCTTGACCCCCCCGACCAGTTTCAGAGGATGGTTTTTTGTTTGTTAAGCCACACAGTGACCTATGAATTATTCTATCATAAAAAACATCTAACTTAAGGCATGAACCAGTGAGAAACAGGTGCAGATGATGACACATGATCAGGCCGGTGATTAGTGATGCTGAATGCTGAGGTGTTAGAACAGACGAGAGAGGAAAGGAGGTTGCTGCTGAGGTTGCTGCATAAACAATAAAAAATTTAAATTGTACCTTTAGGCACTTCGCACCTTATTACAATGAAACATTTGTTCCAATTAATTAATCTACATTTTTAAATTTAATTTATTATGAGAAAATATAGTGCTATATATGGAGCAACTCTGTACACAGTGTACACTGTACTGTATGTATAAACTATATAGTTTTGGTTCATCAGCTGCCTATTCATTACTATTCTTTCCTGAAATGAGAGGAACCTGATTTGCTCCTCTGCTATTGTAGCCTCAAGGTTAGCCTGGTCATTCTGCTGTGATCTGTCTCATTGTCAAAATGCTTCCATCTGCAGAACTGCTGCAGTTGATGTTTTTTT
>JAOVVA010000004.1:23108707-23119418 GCA_028565275.1 Leiocassis micropogon | reverse complement strand
ATTTTGCAAATGCACTTGACAATACTGTTCTTGCAAGAACTATTACAGAAAGGCTGACCTCTGTGTCTTAAAATAACGACTAACTGTTGCTTTTGTTGTTGTTACGTAATTACCTAATTCCATATAAAATAAATCATTAAACAAAAACAAAGAAATTTGCAAGTGACCCCAAACTTTTGAACGGTATATATATGAGTATGGGTCCATATGTACAGGAGTGGCAAAAGAGTAATTATCATACAGAAGGTTCAATAAGTAATAATGATATGGTATATAGTAATATTACAGCAACAGGAAAAAAAAATTACACTAAACACACATGCACACACACACACACACACACAAATAAACAAAGTACTTAAGAGCGACTACATGTGACTGTGACTGTTTTCCAGTGTCCTCCCACCCAACATGCCAGTAGGAGGATTGGCTACATTACCTCTTGGTGTGAAAGTGTGTGTGAATGTGTGTGCGAATGGCATCCTGCGATGCACTGGGGTGTATTTCCATCTCTCCACAGGCTTTTCAGAGACTTCATGACATTCATAACACACTTGCATTTTATAATGCACACAATGTTTATATGGCCCGACCAAAAAAAAAAGCTGAAAATAGAAATATAGATTGATTGACTTAGTATTACAGGGATTATTATTATTAGTAGTATTAGTAGTAGTAGTATTATATATAATATTAAGTTGTCTTAAAAAATCATTTTTATATACAGTATATATGATAATACTTATATGAATATGATAAATAATTAGATAAATATAAATTACATATAAAAATATATATGGTGTATATATACTTATGTCAAAATAAGTATTTGCACGTGTGTGTTTTGTTCAAAGCGTGCCACAAGTTGCATTAATGTCACATATTGTGTATATGCATGTGACGTCCACAGGGGCAGATTTAAAAAATAGACTGTCAGTAGGGGTCTAGGGTCTTGTTCGTGTATGTGTGTCTGTGCTTGGCTAACCATATAACTCAGCCGTGTGACTGAAGAAGGCAGCACATAGATAAATAACTACATAAAACTTGCCTTGACTCTGACAGTCATGTGCAATCAATGAGACTGCTGTGCACAGCTCTCGGAGATTCATCTCTCCATTACAGCAGTGTCAAAGGGCAGACGTCTGATTCACAGGTCGTATTTCTCCCTCCACCCCCCCACTCTTCCTGAAGGCTTTATGAAGCCAATTATACCATTTCTGGGGTTACACGAATGAGCAGAGGGCAATGGCTTTGTAAACGTCTGTCCAAACCCTGGTGCCCTGTGGCGACGGTCAAGACCTCATCTAGGACAACAAGCACCTGCGCTACAGAATCACCTGTTGAATAGGATGAGCCGGATCAGACCTCGTGCCGAGGTCATGTGCGGCTATATTCCGGTTCAGCATGGCTTCGGGGCTCGTATAATAGATCGGCAGGGGGCAGTGTGTAACTAATGCATTAACCCAATGTTAACGTTTTCTTGTTTATGTCCGCAGGAGCAATAGATCAGTCACCGTTCAAATGCATCCACTGAAAGTAATTATTAAAAGCCCTGAAGTGCCATGCTAGTGTTCCTGTAAATGGCCTGTGCGTGGGCTAATTTCACTAACACCCCCCATCCCCCAATCCCCTTTATCCGTCTAGAGCGATCATTTAACGAGCCGGGCAACGTTGGAAAAATATATCTGTCATCGGAACAGGTCACTTTGTGGAAAGCAGTCAGTTGGAAATGTATATAGGCCTGAGGAGAGATGTCAGGAATAGGGAGAGACGGGGTCACATCTGTTTTTTCTTTACAGACCAATCTGTAGCACACGCCAGCAACCATGCAGTGTGTCAAACAATCCTGGAGGGAGCGAGCATACCTTTTTAATAAGCTTCAAACAGACTTGTGGTTGAGTCGGGCCAAAGCAGAGGTTTTGCTCGTGCATTGTATTTGTCAATAAATGACACGTACACAGGAAATGGATCTGGGTTAACGTGGCCTAAGAAACGAGGTTTAATCAAGGTGAATAATTGCGCTGACCGGTACAGTCACACATGCTTGATTTTGAAGCTTTGAAGAAACTTTGGCGCAGTGTTGGATTCACCACACCTGCATTTTATAACTCCGAACCCTTTAATAACCGCTTTTATGCGATTCTTCTCTATAAACTCACTTTACTACATTTTGCGATTATTTCAAATTAGTTTCACATAAATTCATGTTCCCTGTGCTATAAAGGCAGCTGTAAGTGAACCCCGTACCAGCCTCCTGCTCCCTGTAATACCCCGTGTCACAGACACAAACCATAGCTCTGTCTTAAAATGGCGACATTAGTCTCAGCAGTCCCTCTCTACTAAGTGTGTGAATGTTATGAAGTCTCTTATGAAGCAGGGATATAAATTTTAAATGCCTCTTGGCAAGTGGAAAGTCTGTAGTTAGTGGCTTTATGACATGGTCCTTTAACTTGTAATAACAGCTATCATCTAACTGGAGCCCCGTAAAGGTGTAAAAAGCACAATAAGCCTTTTGAATGGGATTGCGGAGTAGAAAATTGAGTTGGAAAAAAAAAAAATATATATATATATATATATATATATAATGAAATAAAGACACACAAAAGAAACATACTGTAAGCTTAGATTATTACCTTTATAAGGCAGAAATATGAATTCTGTGTGTAAACATAAATTGCGTGTGCATGCTCAAATTAATTTTTTTTTTGGATAAATAATTCTTTCCTTTTCATTTAGGGTGTTTATTGTCAAAACCTATATAAAACCTACTAATTCATAAATCATCTGTTAATAACATGTTGAAGGCATTTACATCACCTTACAAATAATTATGAGACAGTAATACTACAACTCAAGAGTTAAGCTGTTTTAATGCTGTTTCATAGATGTGTGTGTATTCTTGCCTGAGAGTCTTAGTTATTCCTACTGACTCATGCTTTGATGATCTTGTTCTGTGCGCCCCCTGTTGAGCGCAGGTGGTACTGCAAGCCAACCTCATCCCTTAAGTGAGGAAGTGAGTGAGTGAGTGAGTGAGTGAGAGCTTTCAGTGTGTGTGTTGAAACAATGGTACCAATACTTATTGGTGTGGCACAACTTCACTTTGCAGTCACACATCCATATCCTCTGTGTCCTATTCGAAAGTGCATTCATATTTATAGGCGAGGACGGTAATTGAATATCTCATGTATAATTCATGGATCCCCTAAAGAGAAACAAGGACAACAGAGGTGCACGGGCTTCCAAGAGATCCCAAATTTACCTATTTTCAAGTATTTCATTTACTCATCTATGTATTTTCATATACTTTTAAACACTCCACGTCTTTGTAGTCTATGCAACTTCTGACTTGTTCCCAGTAGTTCTCTATTATTAAGCATTGTACCCTGTTATGGTGCTGTAATATATTAAAGGCTTATTAATATTAATATCATTTACTTTGAATAGCTGACATTTTAAATGCAACTTGCCACGCCCTATCCAGTGTTGACCTGTGGCATCATGTCCTCCAGGCATGCCTGTTCAAACCCCAACGAGATCCCGAATCTGACAGTAGAATAGTGAATATGTAGTGGCAATGTGTTTGGAGACACACTGCGCCAAAGAGTGAGCTATGCTAATTACCTTTTTTAATTTTATTATGTACTACAGCTTTTAATATATTTATATTCCCTATATAATAGAGTAGATTACATTTCTAGCTGTCATATTCAAATCAACTCCAAGGTTATTGGCACCCTTTATGAAAATGCACGAAAACATTAATATAATATAGATAATACATAATCATTTTCTTTAAAACTGAAAATTTGGAGAAAATGTCAACTATTCAATCAATAAAAAGTCTTTCTGCAAAAGTATTGTTTTATGTTCAGAATTGTCGTCCAACAACGTACTGCCAAAAACATATATGACTCCACTGAAAACTACTATAAATAAAACTTAAAGGATTCGCTTCTTTTGGGGAAAGATGTTTCTTGATATGCCTCTTTTTTGTCATCCATGATTATTGCCTGTTTTACTGGGGTATAAATAGGCCTACATAATATAGGACACACACATGGGAAAAATCATTTTGGTATCCATCAACATGGGTTAAACCACAGAGTGATCTGCTAAAAAAAAAGAGGGGGGAGAGTTCCATTGGTTCGAATTGGTTCGATTTAATTGAAATTACCAGCAAGCACTATTAGTAGCATAGTACATAATTTTGGAAAGCATGGTCCCCTTTAAATTTGCCAGGGCGGTGATGCGTACAAAAAGATATAAGATACTAGCCTGACGGAAACTGCTATGAGAGGTAACGAGGCGAGCCCAGCAATCACAGTTTCAGAATTGCAATATTTGTTAAATCTTGAGATTTCACCATTTTATATTAGAGGTAGGATGCCATCTCTATTAGTTCCAAAGTTTCACCAAAAAAAAAAAAAAAAAGTCATGGATCTGGTCCGATTAGACTAAACTTGAAATTTTTGGCTGCACACACAGCATCAAAAGGGGTGTGTATACAAATAAAGACATCTCGCACCCATCGAAAAAACACACTGATGGCCCTTAGATGTTTTGCTATGGTTATGGCATAATGAATTCCATTCAATACCAGAACATTTTAGCTGTTTAAAACTGGCCTATGGTTGGGTTTTCCATTAAGATAATGCCCCAGGCCTCACCTCAAAATCAAGGTTTTACCATGGCCAACTCGGTCTCATGAATCTATGGCTTCAACTCAAGAAGAACCCCAAGAAACTTGCAAAGAGTTGAAAGATCCTCCACAATACAGTATTTTTTTATGCGCTTTATTATGAAAATTTATGTTACTGAAAGAAAAATGGATTTTGTTCTAAACATCTGGTTGACAGTAAAAGCAGTAAAAGTTTAAGCCCAAAAATATCGCTCATTGCATTGTGGTTCTTTTCATAGATTAATTGTAGCTCAGTTTTATTAACTGTGCCAATAATTTTGGACTTAACATGAATGTACCTCCAACAATCTTTCATAGTAGCTTCCTCATTCATAGCACAGTATTCCTCATTCATAGTCAGAGTATCTCCATCTTTCTCACAGATGACCAGGGTTCGATTCCCAGACAGGGATCCCCAGCCAAAAGGGGCGCACAAATCAGTGCACTCTCAGCGCTGGTCCCAAGCCCGGAGAAAATGGGGAGGGATGTATCAGGAAGGGCATACAGCGGAAAAACCTGCGCCAAATCAAATATCTGGATAGGATGATCTGCTATGGAGACACCTAACAGAAGGAGAAGAAGAAGCAGAACAACCATCATGGTTACATTTCTCATGTGTCTGTAATGTGAGAGCATGAGCGTCTGCCTGTTAGAAATGTTGACCTTGGAAAATACCTTACAAAAATGTTAAATAGATCACCTTACAGAAAACATTATAATATCAAACATTACACACTTGTTTTTGCAAGTCATTTCAGAATTATATTAACTTTTCATTTCTTTAATAGTTTTCTAGCAAATAACTTTACTAGCAAATACTGCTACACTGTCATAATACAATCCACTAATTATTGTATATTTACTTAATTAATAAAACAATCATGAAAAGTTGGGTGAAATGCAACTTTAAAAACATGATGCAGTCGGTTTATTTTGTGGTTGCAATAGTAAAATCTTCCACTGGTCCATTGCATTCAATAGCACCATTCTACTGTTACATTAAACCAAACAATGGCAAAAGGAATGAAGGATTTGCATTTAACGTATTCTTATAAAACTTACTTATGTACTGTAAATGCACGTGAAATCTGCAGGATTCGACTTGGTTTTAATGATCATTCTTGAATCAGATCACATTGAAACAAATCCTGATATGTCTACGGCCGTTCTGTTCCTACTGGGGCAACATTCAGAATTTTGTTTAAACCATATGATTACTTCTGGTTTTGCTAGCGTTAGCGTTAGCTCATTCAGCTTCTGTTAGAAATGAGACGATGCATCTCAGTCATCCAGGTGAGGATATCTGGTTGATAACAGTTGAGTCAACTGGACTTCTTCCTTGTTACGTAGACTAATACTGACATTTCAAGCCCTGTAATTAACAGCTAATAAACTGTCAAGAAATAGAAAGAAATAGAAAGTTAGTGCACTATGTAGGGTGTAGGATCCCTTGGTCCACACTGCAAGTAGAGTGCCCTTGATCAGGGATTCGAGAGGGATTTAGGATTCAGCCTTGTGTTAGAAGCTAGTTAGCGTTGTAGATCACGTTAGACGTGAATAAAACAACACGGGCGGTTCAGAGGCAATTCTAAATATGGAACAACTTAGAAGCAATTAAAATGGAGACAAAGTGCCTTTTTTTTTTTTTAAGATCAAGAAATGTTATTAGATGTGTTTTCTTTCTGAAAGAGCTTCCGTGATTGGTTCCGCGTCATCATCCGGGAAGTAACATCCTTTTGCCGTACAAAAGTGGGTCGGTACAAAAGGTTTATAGGACTGTGAATGTTCTGTTTTACAAGCATTAGCAGTTATTTTCTGCCTAGAGCAATGCTTATATATTATACATATATATTCAAAACTAAACTAGATGTTTAAGTAGACGCACTGGAATTCTTTAACAGTCTATAGTAAGTTCATGTACGAGTCAAGCTCCAGGTATGAGGCAGGCACCATTATGAACTGGCCAGTGCAATTACCATCTGATTACACTGATTACATTAACCATCAGGATAAAGTCAGAGGCTGGATAAGGCATTAGATTGGACAATTAGACAGCATGAGTTACAAACATGTGCTCAGTCTACATTCCAGGTAATGAAGTTGTGTATGTTACACCAGCGTAGAGGAAAAAGTCCCTTTGAGCAAGTCCTGAAATGAAACAGTGACAAAGCAGACATTTAGACGGCTCTAGAAAAGTAAAAAAGTCCTGTTGATCTTTACACTGAGCACTCGGTGGAGCATACAGAGCAAGAGGCTGTTGATAAACAGTTAATAATTCATTTGAATTCGTCTCTTCATACCCAGGTAAATTTCATTTGACTAATATTTCCTGAGGTATGCAATCTCAGCTCCCACTGATCACGAAATGTCGAATTTGTTAATTATTTATTACACGAAAGTTCTGCTTCAGCAAAAGTCAATGTATTACAGTCATGTACAAAAATATTTTATATGTATATATTATATATTTTGGCAAATCTAATTGTTGTACGTTTCTAGTTTTCCTCACTAGATGCAGGAAGCAAAAAAGCTGACAAAATGGGACACAGATAGTAGGACTAGACACGATGTCTACCATACATCTGTCCAGTGATTTCTTGCAAAACATATTTGAGTACAAAAAAAGAAAAAAAAATATGGCAAATTAAAGGTGTTCTTGGTCATGCTTGAGGAGGCCGAAAAAAAAAAAGTCCCCATTTATGAATTACAGCCTAGCGGACTTGGCTCTGATGTATGAAATGGACGTGGAAGGCTTTTACCGAGGAAAATAGGGCCCATTAATGTAAATGGAAGCCTATCAGGGCCTGTAACACAAACCCGAAGCAGAACTCAGTGTTTCCACTGCCTGCTGTGAGAGCAATTATGGTGGGATACACAAATGTACCGTAATGGATAAAACTAATCGGTGCCCTCAGATTCTCAGGGAGTAATCCATTTGTAGAGGGAGGTGTCCACTCTGAGAACACCGCAAAAAGCGGACCACGCACACTGACTGACTCATGCCTATATAATCACATTATCAAAACTTTATAAGGTTAACCTTTGTGCTTGTTTCTCTGGAAGTGGCATATGTAATATTCATATACCTAGACATTAAATATTTATGTTAAAAATGCATGTTTGGATAGGTACTTGATATCCATGCAATGCAATTGGTTCTCAGCTGTATGTTGTTTAGCTCCTGTTGTGATTTCCTCAGCCCACAGGAAAGCAGCAAGTGTATATTTTACTAAATTAGATTCTTGCAGCCGGCACAGTGGCATAGTGGTTATCACTGTGGCTGCGTACAGCCATGGTCGAGGGTTCGAGTCCTGCCTTAGGGTGTGCATGTCCTCCCCATGATTGGTGGGTTTCCTCCAGGTACTCCGGTTTCCTCCCACAGTCCAAAGACATGCAGATTAGGGTAACTGGTAAGTGTTTGTGTGTCTTGGCACCTCTTCCAGGATGTACCCGACCTCATCATAAGCAGTGGCGTGATGGAGCAAGATTTTGCAGCAGAAAGATTATTATTTTTTGCCTGTGCATAGATCTGGTCTGAATAGTGTGGCGGCTGACCTCAATATTTCCAGATGATATAATTAAAACCTGCCCTTGTTCAAATGTCCAAGTTCATGTGCAATGGGTTTAATTAAAATTAAGCATCTACAGTCCTTCTGCATACAATTTTATCACAGTGGAGAACACTTATATTAGAAGGTTACCATAACATTAATAAAACAAAGATTTTTTTATATTAATTATAAAATAAAAAAAAACCATTAATATAAGACCATTATTTTCTGGATGTTTTTGCCTTATGATCTACACTCATATTTCAGTATCTATACTGAGATTTCAGAAGTGACTCTCAGGGGTGTGTTCTGATACATTCATACCAGTATCACACACACACACACACACACACACTACAACACTGCCACAAATGAGTAATATGTACTTCTTGTTGCTATGTTGGTAACATAAAGAGAAATATATACATTTTTGATGTGTGTATCTTTTACATATAAGTCACATATGGTGAGCCCTTCATTAGTTTGTAGTGTTGATGTTAGTTATGTACTGTACATGGTCAAAACACAGTATTGGTGCTGATTTTTTTTTTTTTAAATTTACTTCTTTATGTTATACATATAATACTTAAAATGTGTGGCGAAGAAGCTACTTCTGAAGTTTTTGCACATGTAAGTGACTAGTCTTGTTTCTTCAAAAATAAAAAAAATAAAAACATTTTCAGGTGTTTTGGAGAGATGATTTTCTTTGTGCCCACAAAATGGCCATTTTTCATCATTATTCTGTCTTGCTTCAAACAATAAAATAAAATGCAAATGATTAATTTTTCTATTGAATATATTCTATTGACAGTAAAATTGGTCTAAGATTCAAGAAGCATATGAATGGGAAAAATTGTTGCTTAAATGAAAGCATTTCATTTGTGTTTTTGTTGGTAGAAGTGTGTCTGTAACCATGTCAATGTTGCAATATCTTAACAATTTAGCATTTAAGAATTATACACTTTTTCATGTTTATGTCTTTTCTTGTGAAATATAAATTGGCCAAGATTAATCTGAATGACAATTAATCTCATTGAAAGATTTGAATTTTAAAAAAGTTACGGACACTACATAAAAAGGCATGAAATTCACTCAGTCACTCATCTTCTAAACCGCTTTATCCTGTATTCAGGGTCGCGGGGGGCCTGGAGCCTATCTCAGGAGGCTTAGGGCACGAGGCAGGGTACACCCTGGACAGGGTGCCAATCCATCGCAGGGCACACACACATACAAACACTTACACACTCACTCACACACAACGGGCAATTTTGGGAACGGCAATTAGCCTAACCTGCATATCTTTGGACTGTGGAAGAAAACCGGAGTACCCGGAGGAAACCCACCAAGCACAGGGAGAACATGCAAACTCACATACACACAGAGACGGGAATCAAGCCTGGCCGGGAAATGAACCCGGACCCTGGAGGTGCAAGGCGACAGTGCTAACCAGGTGTTTATTTAGCAAATGTGTTTATTTTTATCTGACAAAAATATGTGTATGCATATTTACCAACAAAAAAAAACTAAGCATGGATCAAGAGATAAGAAGCATTAAGTATTAAGAAAAATTGTGTTATATGATCCTATCAGAAAATTCACTTTTTCACCTAAGTGAGACACCTTTTAGCACCAATACCAATACCCATCCCGAAACAATCAGCATTCATGTGCAATCTCCTTTTTGCTCCTTTTTTCTTTTTTAAAGAAGCCTTGTCACTAGATTTTGGAACATGGCTGCTGGGAATTTGAACAGGATTTCCACTACAAGTTGTTGGGTACTCTTGTCTGGTGTGCAGTGAGAGTTAGAAATTTGGCCCAAAGGTGTTCAGTGGAGTTGAGGTCAGGGCTCTGTGCAGGACACTCGAGTTCTTCAATGCTAACTTTAATGGAGTTCCCTTGGTGCACAGGGATATCGTCAAGATGGAACATGTTTTGCCCTGTTAGTTTCAGCGGAGGCAATTTGTAGTGCTACAGGATACAAACAGGTTCTAGAAAATGTCCAACTGGCAACAGGTTGGAGAAGATCCCAAAGATGGGTGTTACAGTCAGTACGGTTGGTCATAGAGTGTACCTTCAAATTAGGCCTTGAAAATGCATAATTTACACACTGTATCTAAAAAATACATACTAAAGTTATAGAAACAAATGTTCCATTGATGTTATTACTGTAGAAAGTAAAAAAAGTCAAATTTAGTACAGTATTGTCAGCACAGTGGTGTAGTGGTTTAATGTAATTATCAATATGAACCTTGTATGAAGCTGTATGTGAGTTACAGTAAAGCTAACACAGCCATGTAAAGCTAATACTGAGCACAGGCCTACTAGAGCTCAAGCTTTCTTAGGCAGAGGAAAAGGGGCGGGGGGGGGGGGTATCTGGACTCCAGGTTCACGGCTTTCACTCCTTTATAGACTCCTCACTTCACAGAATCCAGAATGGTTGCATTAGTTCAGCACAAACCCTCCCCGCGCCCCCCCCCCCCCC
>JAOVVA010000004.1:23083625-23094291 GCA_028565275.1 Leiocassis micropogon | reverse complement strand
GGGATTTAATATGGTACTGTCTGTACAAACATACATATTATTGTACAGTATGTACATATTTGTAACGGTACGCCCTCTGCACAAATTATCTGCTGAAATTTGGTACCCAATAAGTACTAACATTGTATTTAGCTTAGTCAAAATAGAAAAAGTGGTACTTTGACAAAGTTGATCGAATAGACTGTGCTTTTTCCCTGAACTTCTTGATATCATAAAAACTGGCCCATAAGAAATATTTACCACAGTGCCCATAGTGAATTAGTGAAAAGTGCCCATATGAAGTGCCATAGTACCTTGCCTGGTATTCAACAATTTACAATGGTACATACCATAGTACTACCATGATACATACAGTACCATATTTTGGTACTATGACACAAATAACCAAATATTGTCAAAAATATGTTATGCATGTTTATGTACTATAATGGTAATATTTATATAGTAACCTTTTCATATTTTGCGGACAAGCCTTTTTCCGGATGCCCCAAACAACCAGAAAGGATATTCGTCAGAGAAAATGACTTTACCCGGGTTCCTGTACCTTTAGCAGAATATCAGTCTGATGTTTTTCTTCTAGATAAATGGCTTCTTTGCTGCCCTTCTTTAAATGTATAAAGGTGAGCATTACCATCAGTCCTGTGTCATGCCAACAGTAAAGCATCCTGGGACCATTCATGTGTGGGGTTGCCTCTCCGTAAAGGGAGTGGGCTGACTCACAATTTTGTATAAGAAAACAGCCATGAATAAAGAATGGTATAAAAACCTCCTCAGAAGGCAATTGCTTGCAACTATCCGTGAACAGTTTGACTAACAATGCCTTTTCTAGCATGATGGAGCTCTCTGCCACAAAGCAAAAGTGATAACTAAGTGGCTTTGGGAATAAAACCTCACAATTTTGAGTCCATTAATCCAATTGAGAACTTGTGGTTAATCCTCAAGAGGCAGGTAGACAAACAAAACCCCACAAATTCTGACAAATTCCAAATACTGATTATGCATGAACCTGCTGCCATCAGTCAGGATGTGTTCCAGAAATTGATTGACAGCATGCCAGGGTGAACTGCAGAGGGCTTGAAAAACACTGAAAATACTAACTCTTTGCATAAACTTAACTAATTGTCAATAAAAGTGTTTGACACTTATGAAATGCTTGTAATTATACTTCAGAATACAATAGTTAGATCTGACAAAAAGATCTAAAAACACTGAAGCAGCAGACTTTGGAAAAATTAATATTTGTGTCATTCTCAAAACATTTGGCTACAGCTGTATATAATAAAGATAAGAAACATCTGAATGGACATGGTGCACACATCCCTGAGTGAACAGTGCGAAACAGCATGTATGTTACAAATCTAGCTGTAACCTGTTTTCTCTATTAAACAGGGATATTTTCTGCTGTCAAAAGTAAATAAGAAGTTAAAAACCTCACTTATGAAAACATCTCAGTTTGCTAATTGTGGGGGAAAAAATGGAACGGATTTTGTGAGTCTTTCCGTGATCTGCGGTAAGATATGGGCGTAAGGCAGAACGAAACCAAATTAGAACAGGAAGTAGGTTTTCAGTCTGAATTAAACAGAAAACCAAATCGAGGCCTGGCAGGAAAAAAAAAACAATTTCAATAAATTGTTGAAAGGGAAAAAGAAGTGAAAAAATATAATTATCCTTTTTTATAATAAATAAGTTTGATTAAAGCTGTGGGTTCACTGAAAGGATAAAAATGCAATACTGAAGTCCATAGTGGCAAAGACAAGCTCTGTGTGTGTGTGTGTGTGTGTGTGTGCGTGTGTGTGTGTGTGTGTGTGTGTAATTAATGGGCCTGTACCAATACCTAATTAGGTGACAAATGTTCTAAAGACCTGGGCTGCGATGAGATTTTGAGCGATCGCTTCACGTCTCCGCCACAGCTAATGTCATTGCAAGGATCATCATTGCTTCAGTCGTCTCATGAGGCCGCACTAAATGAACTTCACAGTGGCCAAATCGGGTCAGCTTCCACTCAGCATGATAACACTAATGTCTCTCAGCTTTTCTTCTGACATCTAACATTTTGCATGAGTGATGACAAGTCCTGTCATCTCAGTTATCCTGCACATTACAGGCAATCTGCTGGGATAAATAGGGGCCAGATACATAAACAATCATTCAAAAGCTAGGTCTCTGACTGGATATATAGATAGATACTATAGATAGATACTATAGATAGATACTATAGATAGATAGATAGATAGATAGATAGATAGATAGATAGATAGATAGATAGATAGATAGATAGATACTGTAGATGGGTTTCTTCATCTTGATCCCCCTTTCTCTTTTGCCTCTCTTTTTTCCAACAGACAGAAAATAGTTGAAGCATGGCACTCACTTGGTTTCGACAAGCCAGTCTTCCTTAAGGATGTCAGTTCAGTACACAGCTCTCACTCTTTCCACTGACAGCTGGTTTGGGAAAGAAAGGAGGAAGATTGATAGATAGTGGTCATGGATGAAGCCCAGAGGAGTACTGAAAGACTTAGTGAGAAGCATCCGTAAATGAATACTCAGGCCAAAAATTTAATCACCAGACCCAAAGCATACTGCGTTAATGCACAGCATGGACTTTTCCACAATGATGTAAGTTTCATAGGTTGAGTTTCCTTTCACAATGGCGGCAACATGCCATATTTCCACCCCCCGCCCTCTCTTCTTTCCAATATCCAGTTTTGGTTCTCTTTTACTCTTAAAGTTAGCTAGATCGTGTGATGGAAACCTCCAAATAAGAGGAGGTCTACTCTTCTGGCTAATTGTTGCAATCCAAATGACAGGAATAGAATTATAACCCACAGTTGCGTCTGAAGGATTCAGGCCCATGGTATGCACGAGTCCGTGGCACAGCAACACAATGACCACATCACTCATGCTCACAGTGCTAAAATGAGATTAAACCAACCACCACTTCTGAATCCAAAAATACATCCATGGCATGTTTTATTATCGCTTTGTACAGTAAATATGGACCACATGCAGATTGTGGTTTTATTGTTTAGCACAATAAAACTTCCTGTTTGGAAGTTCCTTCCTGTTACAAATATGACTGCCGCTTGAGAAAATAGGATTTAATGAGAAAGAAATCTAAATGATTCGTGGTATTATACTAGTAGTAAAATCAGACTAGCAGTGGACTTATGACCAAATATAACTTATTAGATGTGTTTAAAATGGTGTGTTACGGGCTAGGTTTGGAACACAACAAAACAGAAGATGCTCTAGAACAGGATAATGTGATACAAACTAAATGTAAATCATGTAGTTTAATGTACAGTATGTGACCAATAACACACACACAAACACACACACACTCACAGTCACTTATGCATATACATTACATACATAAATACATACATACAGAAACATATACATATACACATATACAAGTCGACATGCATATGACAAATAAACTTAAACTTGAACCTCCTTATATCAACCAAATTTCCCTAATTTTTTTTTCTATAGCACTATGACTTAATATGTTTTGTTTATTTTATACCTGAGCAATTTACCAAATTCCATTTTTATTTATTAAAAAACTGACACTTTTATCAGTTAATAGTTAGAATTTATATTGTGCAAACAAGTTATCTCTCAATCATATCACTACATTTATACGTACATTACATCTATACATCTTTTTTTTTCCCTTCGAGTTTAAAACGTTTTTAAGAAAGAAACTGTCTCAGACACCTTTGGGAAACTCTCATAGAGACTGAAGGTTCATTAATCAAGCATCACTAAAGAAACATCTGTACATATTTGCACAGTTTGACAGCAAAATGAGATAAACACCATTTTCAGACTTTCACGCTGACATTTTTAGGTTGTCTATAACAATATGTTATTTTGTTGTTAAGCTCTACAAATTCTTCTTTTAGAAACTTTTAATTAATACTAGCACCGATTTTGATGCATTTGGGAGGCATGATGAACTTTAATATTTAGGAAAGTAATATTTACGACAGAAAATTAGGCAGAGAGATAATGCTAGAAAACTTGGTCCAAGCAGGATTTCAGTTGCAGTTGCAGTTGGTTGATGCTCATTATGACCTCATATTTACATTGATATTACATTTGCATTTGTGCATTTTTAACACCCTTTTGTCTCAAATAAACAGCTCACACACACACACACACACATCATTTTAGCACTGCTTGCTTCTTAATTTTAATTTTTTTTTTTGCAAAACTGCCAAATGGAGATATTTCATTTTGCTGTCAAAGTGACTTATTGCTGGACCTAATATACATACAGTACACTAAGTATTAGAACTAGATCATTAATCTAAAGCTGTAATTTGACTTGCAGGTGAAAATACATCAGAGCTGCTCTTTTAGACAATTAATCAATACCTTCTGACTAATTAAATTAGAGTACTTTCACTGTGACATGGTGTACATGATTTTTATATACGTATGCACCTGAGTATGTAGTACTTGGATTGTGTAGGGTAGTTACATCTCAAATGGAACACAGTATATACAGTATATTTTATGTTAAACAAGAAAGTAGCACACGTCATCGATCCATGTCAGTGACCCCAGAGATCAACTACAGGTTTTACAATGCAGAATGTCTGCTGTAACTGTTTACGCTTTAAGTACACCCTCTGGGTATTAACAGTTATCCATATCTCTATGGATTTCCCAGCATGAACCCAAGACTACAAAGCAAGTAGGAAAACAAGCATGTTATTTATCAGTAAAATAGTCAAATATAATGCTTAGACAAGCTTACACAATGTGCGTGATCACTAACTGTTACGGATATTGAATCTGATTTTAAATGCATTATTTAAACAAATTAGTATTTGATGTCATGTTAACGATTTATACTAAAATTTCCCTACCTAGCAATATGTACGGCCAAGGTTACCAAGGTTTTAACTCATTTTTTTATGACAGCAGCTGTTCCACAACATCAAATATGGATACAAATTTTAAAAAGGTGCTGTTTGTTAATTGGATATTTTTGAGACTTTAAATGAACTTCTCGTCTTCAGCAGGGGCAAGTTTTGGTCTTGCATTCCTGGGATGGTCTTCATATGAGAGTCAGTTTCATTGTGGTTGATGGGTTTTGCAAATGAACTTGACCGTACTGTTCTTGCAAGTACTGTTCCAGCACAGCTGAACATTATTACCTAATGCCTTATGTGTTATTTCATAGTTTAAAAATTTACCATATTGTTCTATAATATAAAAAAATTAAATAAATCATTGATCCAAAACCATTGAATTAGTATGTGTGTCCAAACTTTTGAATGGTATTGTATATGGTAGACTTTACATATAAGCAGATTGTAAAAGTGTGTAATTGGAGTGTGTACATAGGAGTGTATAGTGAATCTCTGCAGGCTGATGAGTGAACAACAACATGTTTTCATGGATGTTCCACCATATAAACGGTAATTATAAGCATTCCATATTGTCTATTAGAAAAGAGAATAAAACAATTAATTATGTAGGAGCCTTACTGTAACATGTTGCCCTGGTGACTAGAGCAGATTTTTTTTCCCAACATGTTCCTGATGTACTGTATAAGAAATCGATATTGTATATTTAGATGCCAAGAGTCTGTAAAGTGATGATCTGACCCCAGTGGCAAACATGATTACAGTTTTGTATATAAATAAGTACCGTCTACAATGGATGTAGTGCATGAGCTGTTTCAAGTATTGATGCTTCTGTAAAATAACTGACCACAGTGGTGATGGTTTGACGGCCCACCATCATCTCCGTGGGAAGACTGACAGCAAAGTTAAAGGAAGCTGCGATAGTTTTGTCAGGAGGAGTTGCATCGCCCCCACAGACTTAGTTGCTGAGGGTCGATAGTTCCTAAGTGTAGGAAGACAGTGCGCCAGGCAAAGGCAATATCGACAAACTCCTCTGTTTTAATACAGGGCCATATGGAGAAGCAGCAGGGTCCAGCTGTCTTGGTAAACACCCTGTCTGTATACAAATCAATTTCTGGTCTGCGCCCAAATGCGAGGGTCACTGAAGCGTAAAGACAACCTACACAGAAACATAGCGGCATCTGTAATGCCTTCATTGAAGGAAGCATAATAAAGCGGCACGAATAGCTTACATGAATAAGTTGGCGTCTACAGGTGCAACCTCCTTCCTGGATCTCTGGAGTGTGGGAACGCTTAGCTTTTTCAGAACGTGATAGCTTTTTTCGGTAGGAGAGCCAGGATGAGTGTGTGATCTTGGCATGCATCTACAAACTGCTGCTTGAGTGTTGGAGGGAGGGAGGGACTGCTGTCAGCTCAGCACTGGGCCAGATAGAATTGCCTCAGTCTGGTGCCACCGTCTCACACTGTGGCACACGGAAATGTGCACTTAAATGGGTTTTTAAAGCGCTGCCCATCGCTTCCTTCTTCACGCTACCCCACTGGCGCACCTGTGGCCAATCGTGTTCACTAGGTGGGTATGGAAGAAGGGAAGAAAGCTTATTTTAAAAATAGTTCAGAATTCAGTATAAATCATGCATATGTATATTAACAAATGATATGAAACACAATTTAAGAAGGGTGACTTTCCTATAAGTGGCATGGTGGCTTAGTGGTAGCACTATCGCCTTGCACCTTCAGGGTCTGGGTTCAATTCCCACCTTGCCCTAAGTCTCCTGAGATAGGCTCCTGTATATAGGATAAAGTGGTATATATGATGAGGTTGTTTTTTTTTTTTACATAATTTATGACAAAAAAAGGCTTACAATGCTTGTATGACTTGGGTTTAAGCACAAGCATTTGGCAAATGTTCATCATCAGGAATCACTTTATTCTGTCCAGGGTCATGGTGATCCTGGATGCAATCCCAGGAAACACAGCGTTCAGGACTAAGAGGAAATCCACACTGACACATGGAGAGCGTGTGAAACAGACAGCTTCCTAAGCTCAGGATTCAACCAGGGACTTTAGAGCCATGAGACAAGCAACAGTACCTGCTACACTACCATGCACCATGCATGCTTCAATTATGTGAACTAAAATTGGTTATGTCAAGAAGACGCATGGGATCTGTATGAATTTGTGTCAGAATCAGAACAGCGACTTAGTATGTCCTTTCCCACCCGATCATTAGCTTCTTAGACTCCTCAGGTCCGATCTTATCAATCATGTATCTCTTGCAGAGCTCCTTCAGAGTTGATGTCCAATTACACTCAACATTTCGGTGTCAGTCCCACGACGCTACTGTCAGCGGACACACGCGGCACTTGATACGTGCAATTAACGAGCTACGCTTCGAACGCGATGCTTAGGTACTCACCAGTGCAGGGAAAGACAACGGCGGTGTGCGCATCAACATTTGGGCCAACAGCGGTGGCACTGGAAACATGGGGGAATAATCTATTAACGGCACCGACAGGAAATCGAAAGGGATGAGGGGAGAGACGATAGCTTGAACTGTGAGCAGGAAAGCATGAAGGAAAAATGAAGGCCTTCTCCCGCTCTCGCTCTCTCTCTCTCTCTCTAGTTCTATCTCTCTCTCAATCTTCTCTCCTGCTCACTTGAGGATTCTGCGTGCACAGGCATTAAACGGCATCATGAGATAAGAACGAAATGTCTACATTGTGGAAAAGCCTGGGTATCAGCCAAACCCATAGAAATGCAGGAAAAGACGTACACATACATAAAAGGCTGCTCAGCAGGTGAGACCAACACTCAGCACTCAAATTCACTGACACTGAGCATCGCAGCGCGTGTCTCGAATGAGGATCAAAATGATATGCTGTATAAGAAAGGATACATAAGTCAGAACAGAGAGGTACAAGCAGCCTTTTTTTTTCTGCAGATTCACAAAAGGAAATAACTGGTTTACCTTTGACCCCAGCAGATATATACTGAAATTTTATATACAGATAGATTTCGAAATATACAGTAGATATATATACACACATATACATACATGCACAAATCTTTTTTCAAAATTTATTCTCACTCTGGCTTTAGAATTTATTTGAAATTTTTTTTAGAAAATTCAAATTCATCTTTTTTTTTTTTTTAACATAATCTCCTTGCTGTTCAATACACTTTGTCCATCTTCATATTCACTTTCATTTAAAAAGTTCAGGCTGAGCTGCAAGCCACCAATGCACCACTGTCCTCACTTCTTCATCAGGAGTGAATCTTCGTCCTCGCAGGGCTGCTTTCAGGAGACCAAAGAGGTTAAAGTCCAGTAAAGCGAGATCAGGATGTTAGGGAAGATGCTTTAACACCAGAAAACCAAGTTTTAGTAGATTGTTGACAGTGTGGGCAGAAGAGTGCAGACATGCATTGTTAACACCTTTGGATAGCGGTCCTCTGCGTTTAATCTGAAGTTTAGGCTTCAACTCTTCAATAAGCATTTCGCGGTAACGAGCGCTGTTGATTGTTGAACCTTTTTTTTCTGATAATGTTCCAAAACTGGTCCTTAAGAATCACAGAAAACTGTAAGCATCAATTGATGGTTGACTTTTGAACTTATCATTGGACGTTTCTGCCCTTTACTTTCAGACTCGTAGTGATGAATCCGTGTCTCGTCACCAGTACCGAATCCCTTTCCCACCTCGCTTAGAGTATCGCTCCAGCTTTTGTTTGCAGAGATCCAAACACTTCTGTTTATGCTCTTTTGTGAGTTGTTTCAACACCAGGTACACCCTCAGACCACAAAAAATTAATCACTGCATGCTGCTCTTCTTTTGTGCAAATCACAAGTGGGGTTTTTGCTCACATCGCAGTTACAAATGAATTAATGTAACAGGACAAGTCACAGATTCCCTGGCTATTGCTATTATGTAAGTCAAACATTCGAAGGAAATGATTATATTGGTTAACTACTGCTAAACCACACAGGAAGTGACAAAATCTGCAATAAACTGATTAATGTAAATGGTAATAGTATCAGAATTTTTTTTAGCAATTAAAGGTTGTTTTCACTTAGCGCTACATACTATAAGGGGGGAATACTGTACCTAAAACAGGAATAATTGTAAATGTACACTAAATTTGTCTGGGTAAAAACAATCTTGCAATAGAAAAGAGAAGCCTGAGGATGTTCATTTTTCCCCAACAGGCCAGACAGAAAAAGAAACCATCAATCAATCCATCACTTAATGTATGTAGGGTCGCAGTGGGCCTGGAGCAGATCCCAGGGAACTCTGGGCACTAGGCAAATGACACCATGCATGGGGTGTACACAGGCAATTTGGAAACACACATCAGCCTACTGTGCATGATTTGGAATGTGGATGCTGAGTACCTAAAGGAAAACCAAAGAACACATGCAAACTCCATAAACACAAACTGGATGTGAGATTCAAACCTCCAATGCTGGACGCATGAGGTGACAGTGATAACCACTAAGTCACCTTGCTGCCTCGAATAAATAAAAATGAAAAAACCCTACACTTGCATCCAACTCTAAAAACCCTGATAGTGTTTAAAAAGTGAAAAAACAAAGTAGGCCAAAAATATTTAGTATTCTTAATTCTGTACCTCTTTGCAATTATATTCTATATGATTATAGTATATTCAATATATTTATATTACCTTTTAACACACTTAAGGGTTAAAAGAATGTTACTACTTTAAAGCATTAATTACAATCCAGAACTAATCCATACCCATATGTAAATGTAATATATGTACATATACAGTAGGACTTTCAGCTTTAATTCAAGGTGTTTGACAAAATGTGGCATTAACCATTCAGGAATTACAGCCATTTTGATACACACACACATTTTGGGGGCTCATAAATAATGACACGAACTAACATAAATACAAACCTGAGGATGCCTTTAATACTTGCATCAAATTCCTTAGTAGTCATCGATTGCCTGAAGTCTGGAACCCATGGACATAAACAAATGCTGTTTCCTCCTTCAAGATGCTTTGCCAGGCTTTTACTGTAGCTGCCTTCAACTGCTGCTTGTTTGTCCCTAAGGGAAAGCTATGCTTCATAGGGGTGAAATCAGGAGACTGACCTGGCCAGTAAAATATCCCCTTTTTTTCTTTTGCCTTGGATAGCTTTCACTCTGTGTTTTGGGTCATTATCCATCTGCAATATAAAGTGGTGTCTTATGTGTTTTGCAGCATTTGGCTGAATCTGAGCAGAGAGTACAGTCCTATACACTTCAGAATTCATCGTGATACTTTTATCAGCAGTCAGGTCATCAATAAACACCAGTGACCTGGTTTCATTGGCAGCCATACACGGTCACACCATAACACAACCTCCACCATGTTTGACAGATGATGTAGTATGCTTTGAATCATGAGTTGTTTCTTTCTTTCTCTCGGTAAAGTTTTCTGGCAAAGTGTCACCAGTGGTTTGCACCATGTTGAGTAGAGTCTGTATTTATTTCATAAAGCCGTCTCTTGACTGTAGACTTTGACAATAACACTCCTACCTCCTCAAGAGTGCTTTTGACTTGGCTAGATGTTCTAAAGGGGTTATCATCTTCTTTACCATGGATGGGATTTTCCAGTCATCCACCTTAGTTGACTTCTGTGGTCTTCCAGGCCTTTTGCTGCTGTTGCTGACCTTGCCAGTAAATTAATTTCTTCCAGCCACCTAACACACAGTATGACTGCAGATCAATCCCTGCTATCCGTTATCACCCAAATGAGGATGGGTTCCCTGTTGAGTC